>APFE031744004.1:0-14226 GCA_000404065.3 Pinus taeda | reverse complement strand
TGACATGCAGAGCAGTGAGGGAGTAGGTTGGAGATGGAATCTCGTGTGGGGGCCTACACCCATGATGCGAAACTAGATGATCAAAGAAATGGCTTGTTTGGCCCTCAGGCATCTCATACAGGGCTTGGTATCCGGGTGCAGGATGCCAAATGATTGGACTCCGGAACCGATATCCTAACCAGGATGGCCCAGCCCTCAAAACAAGTTCGCCATAGAGGGGGAATCAGTTAGCAGCAAGCTTAAAATTTTCATACTTAAATGGCTCTCTGAGCTGAATGTTCGGATTAGATAACCGATATCGATATTTAGCTGCTTCAATGGCAGGGTCTTTAATAGAAGAAAAGAATTCAAGCCCTTGCTGAATGATTGCTTCATGCATGGGTCCTAATGCTTCAATCACCCCTGGAGCCCTCATGAGATTTCTATGACTTCTCCATAACTGTCTGGGTCTTAGGCTCAGCTCTTACCCATAGATCTAATCTGTTTTCTTGTCTCTGAAATGCATTGTAGGCTTTAAGCCATTTAATTTGATTGACTGCAAATGAAATGAATGCTTGTAATTGAATATCCCCAACAAAAGGGCCAGGGTTCAGCTCTGTCTCTTGTTCTAGTACAAGGTTATGCAGGTAAAATTCACACAATAACCTTTTCACTTTTACCCCATAATGTTTACAGCAATTTATAAAATCATATATAGTGTTAATTTCTATGGGAGCACCTGCCTTAACAGCCTTAATTTTCAATAGTAAGTACCTTTCCATTAGAAACAGGGCATAGCTTTTGGCAGGGGCTCTACATGCTAGGACATCATTGTATAGAGCACACAAGGTATCCATCTCTTTAATAACTACATCTAATCTACGGGTTACCTTGGCAACTTTCTCTTGTTCCTTTCGCCATCCTTCGAAAGCTTGGCTTTCAGACAGGTTGGCGTTCCTTAACTGCTGCTGTAATTCTTCATATTTTTCACGGGGGACCGTTTGCTCCCGGAGCTTTTCTGCTTCTTGCCGGGCCTGCTTCAAATGTTGGTGCAGGGTTCTTGTTTTTGGGTCCTTCTTCCATGCATCCATGGAGGTCGGAAGCTTTACTTGGACTTTCTTATTGCACTGCTTTGAATTCATAGCCCTTATTACTCCCAAAGGTGGTGCCTCCATCTGAACCATCTTATCATCTTTTTCAATTTTAACGCGAACTCCAGCCCACTGTTGTTCCTTTTCAAATGGAACAATAGTCTGTTCTTCTGTTTCAATTGGAACAACAGTTTGTCTTTCTGCTTCATTAGGAACAGCAGTTTGTCTTTCTGCTTCATTAGGGACAACAGTTTGGCTTCTGTCAGGGTTTTGAATAGTGGGACGGCTTCTGGTCCTCCGCCTCCTGTTCTTAAGGGGTCTTATTGGTGTGGCCAAACCTTTTCTTCTTGAGGTCCCTTTCACCCTTTGCCTTGCTTTTAGAAGCCTAATCTGCTGGCGAACCCTGACTATTACGTTTAACAATGTTCATTTTTCCTTTTGTAATTCCCTTATTTCCATCAACTTCTCAGAAAGAACAGCAGACTGCTTGCTGTGGGTTGGATTGTGGCTAACTTCCTGATTTTCTTCTTGAGGTAGCTGTTATGGGGTAAGAACTTTGCTTGGCTCTATTGTTTCTTGGGCTGATTCCTCTTCTGCCCTTATTTCCTCCGGATTTTCCTCTGGTGCCTTTTGACTAGCAACGGGTTGTTCCTGCTCGACATTTTCTGTTACCTTCTCATTATGAACGAGTAATTTTTCTACTTCTACTTCTTCTGTATGCACTTCCTCGGGTGCGTCTTTCTCCTGGGTTTCTTCTACAGCCTGGAGGTTGGATGGACTCGGGGGTTGGCCATATTCGCCCATATTGGCCAAAATTTTGGCCAATTCATCTTCCCCTAACGGGTCCTGTACTAGGCTTCCTCCCTGTTTTTCCATTCTTTCCTCCTGCTTGGGCTGCTCAACTTCTTTTTTCTCATCTCCTTCTTCTTCAGTCTGCTCATCCTGTTCTTCTTCTCCTCCTGCAGATTGCTCTGCCTCCTCCTCTTCTTCTCCTGTTTCTGCCTCTGCAGACTGCTCTTCTCCTTCGACGTCTTCTTCTTCCGTTTCTGTTTCTGCAGACTGTTCTTCCCCTTCGACGTCTTCTTCTTCTATCTCTGCCTCTGCAGACTGCTCTGTTTCCTCACTGTTTTCTTCCTCCGTCTCTGTCCCTGCAGACTGTTCTATATCCTCATTGCTTTCTTCCTCTGTTTCTGTCTCCGCGAACTGCTCATCTATGATCTCTATTGCTTGGCTTGTGCAAGCCCGGTGTTTCTTCAGTTCTGCTTGTAACCCTGCGAGCCTCGCCGACTTTCTACGTTTTTCTGGTTGTTCACATGTATCAGCATCATGCTTCCACTTTTCGGGTCGTTTTTCAGGTTGCTTTACAGCTTGTTTTTCAACTTGTTTTTCAGCTTGTTTTTCAGCTTGCACTTCTGTGCAAGCGTCCTGCTTTCATTTCTCTGAACATCTGGGTGTGCTATCAATTTGTTTTCGTTTTTCCGGGCGTCCAGATGTGGGCGTCCCTTTATTGATAATATCAATTAGTTCTTCACAGCTGCTCTACTGCTGGATAAGACTATGATTTACTATCAAGCGAATTAATCCGTGGTGGCTATCCACAGATTCTACGTGTTGTGCCTTTTTCATACTTCGTGCCGCATCATGCAATAGTGAATTTAGCAATGCAGGTAAATTCACAGAACATTTTTGTTTTAAGACAGCTAGGAGTTTAAGATGTCGTGGTCTTACCACGTCTTTTCTGCCCTCGCAAGTAATGTAGCTCTAGATGATTTTCACCAATTCTGCCCATGGTTCTCCTAGCGTTGCTGGTAGCACCCCCTTTCCTCAGACTATCAAACTCTGGCCCTCGTCCTGAAAGATTTCCACAATCTTCTGCAGCCTTTCCTTCTTTATTGTCCAAACTGGTCCCGTGGCCGGTAGTCCTGTGACTCTTGCTATTGTGTCATCAGTGACTGCTATTCGCCTTCCTCTTACTGTGGAGTATTCTTCCTGTAGGTTCTGTAAAAATTCTTTCGCTACAGTTTCATTAGACTCCTTCAGGCGGTTGAGATAGGTCAACCATCCTGCTCTCTTTAGGATTCTTCGGGCTGCAGCCGAAACAGTTAATGTTTGTAGTTCTCGGCGGACTGACCTTCCTCCCATAGCTTTACTGCAAATTCTCAAAGGAACAGCAGCGGTTCGTTGAAACGCAGAGAAGCTGGTGGCGTATTCCTCGTTCAAATTCAAATGCAACGGCGTATGTAATGAACAACAACTCATGCAGAAGAAAACAAAAATGGCAAATGATCATACCGTTGAGCCGTGCTGTGCTTGAGTACAAAATCTTCTCGAATAACGGATTGACACGTGCTCTGGGGAATGATGAGGTTACCTCCCCCCCTGCAATGTGATAGGCTGTCCCAGCCGTCAAATAAAGGAGCAGCATCTGCTCTGCCGCGAGGCCTTTATGGAACAACTTACGAAAATATGCCATGTTCGCAAAAACAGCCTATTACTGAAATCAAGGTAGAAAGTTAGATCGCTTTTAATACGTAAGCGACTGCAGTGAGTTGATGGAAGTTCGGGGATAAGACATTTGCCATAAATAGCGAGTCTCCTGCAGTCATTGTCACAAGCTCCGTAATGATTGGTGATAATAGATAGTCATGCGCTATATGGTTGGGTAATTAAATTAATTATCACGTTATAAGAAACAAGAGGATATAATCTCCTTACCCATTGGTGTAAAAGTTACGACTTCAATACCATTAACAGAGCTCTGCTGCCGACAGGTGTCCATAACCTTGGCAGAGTTGTTTATTTCACCCTGGGAACCATAGTCCTTTGTGTATGTCAGGAAGTGTTATATAATTTCAAACCGTAGGCCACTATGCAGGCTTGGTAACCTGTTAGTCATAATGCCATTCACGAGGAAGGAGCGAATAGTGGACAGGCCGGCTCGTGGTGAGACCTCCTGTTCCAAGGGTTATTTATTTTGATATGCCTATTGGACCATTTCCCAGGTGTGGTGGCTCTAGTGGGAATGCCACTTCGCTTCCATCCTGATGATCATGGTAGGCCAGCTCGTAATGAGACTCCCTATCCTGCAATTTGACAATTTAAAAAAAAAAAACCTGCTTTGCTTGCTTCTTTTTTGTTGCTTTTAATAGAGAGCCTTTCCTGTTTATACACAAAGGGTGGTTCAACACTCCTTAAGAGTAGGAATGGTGGAAGAAGTCTTAATATCCCAATAGGAAGGTATAGACCCTTTGATCTTATTGCCGAATGATAATCAAAGTGGGTAAAAAGGGATCGGCATGATAAAGATAAACAATCAGAACAAAGTTAGTAAAACAATGGCAACAAAAGGTGATAAATAAGCATATCTTTTCCCTGCGTCCTTTCGCCAATTTCAGGGCAGTTACTTATAAAGATAGCAATTTATGATTTACTGATTTCCGTATACTGTGTTTTTGTTTCCATCACATAAGTGGATAGCTGTATTCCAAAAGATTTGAAAGAACATTAGTACTAAGAATCCTTAAGAAGGAACAAGCTATTCTAAAACATATGAGTAGTGCTTTTTTCAAGGAAGGGCACAACAACAGCTGTTTGTTTGGGGAAAGGAACAGTGGGAATCAACGGTGCTGTTCCTTTTTTGAAAGGGAATAGCAAAATCAAACAAGTGTCGTTCCTTTGGAAAAAGATCGGCAGAAATCAAACAATGTTGTTCCTTTCGGAGACAGCAAAAACACACAAGTGCTGTTCTTTTTGAAAAAGGAACAGCAAAATCAAACAAGTGCTGTTCTTTTCGGAAAAGGAACAACAAAAATCAAAAGTGTTGTTCCTTTTGGAAAATGAACAACAAAAATCAAAAGCGTTGTTCCTTTTGGAAAAGGAATAGCAAAAATCAAAAGTGTTGTTCCTTTTGGAAAAGAAACAGCAAAAATCACAAGTGTTGTTCCTTTTGGAAAATGAACAGCAAAAATCAAAAGTGTTGTTCTTTTTAGAAAAGGAACAGCAAAAATCGAAAGTGCTGTTCCTTTTGGAAAAGGAACAACAAAAATCACAAATGTTGTTCTTTTTGGAAAAGGAACAACAAAAATCGTTCCTTTTGGAAAAGGAACAACAAAAATCACAAGTGTTGTTCCTTTTGGAAAAGGACCAGCAAAAATAGAAAGTGTTGTTCCTTTTAGAAAAGGAACAACAAAAATCACAAGTGCTATTCCTTTTGGAAAAGGAACAGCAAAAATGGAAAGTGTTGTTCTTTTTGGAAAAGGAACAGCAAAAATCACAAGCGCTATTCCTTTTGGAAAAGGAACAACAAAAATCACAAGTGTTGTTCCTTTTGGAAAAAGAACAAAAAAAATCGAAAGTGTTGTTCCTTTTGGAAAAGGAACAGCAAAAATCACAAGGGTTGTTCCTTTTGGAAAAGGAACAACAAAATCAAAACATTTTGTAAAAATATGTACAAAAATAATTCAAGCAGTTATATACAAATTGTAAAGAAAAGTAAACTTCTTAGTGAGTTACAGGTGGAGGAGACTTGTCTTCCTCCTGTAAGATCTCCATATCTGAATCCTGGCATAGTTGTTGGCAGAAGGACTCCCGAGTAAGTGGCTTGCGATAAAGATGGACTTGATGGCCGTTTGCCTTAAAGGTATACCCAGAACCATCAATAGTAATCAGTGTGAGGGTACCATTGTCATGTAATTTATGAATTTCATATGGTCCTAGCCAACGAGTCTGAAGTTTCTCGGGGAAGTCCTGAAATCTAGAGTCATATAAAAGAGCCCAGTCTCCTTCATGGAAGACTCTATTTTTGATGAGAGCATCATGCCATTTATCTCTCTGCTGCTGTATCAGGGCAGTGTGTTGAAGTGCAGAGAGCCTAATTTCATCCAACTCATTAATCTGTTGCAATCGATTTGTTTGTGCCTCAGTTAAGTCTAACCCAACTTCTTGTGCTATTCGTAACGTCTGGATTTCAAATTCTATAGTAAAGATGGGTTGCTTTCCAAACATTAGCTGGTAAGGTGAGTGGCCAGTGGTGCTTCTCCATGTTTTTCTATAAGCCCACAGTGCTTCTGGTAGTCTGGCAGCCCAATCACGTCTATGTGATGCAACTGTTTTTGTTAGAATCGTTTCTATTATCTTGTTGCTGCTTTCTACTTGCCCATTTGCCTGTGGGTGATATGGTGTGGTCATTCTATGCTGAACATGATAATTGTTGAGTGTTGCGGCTATTCTGTTCCTACCAAACTGTGGCCCTCCATCTGTGATTATCTCTCTAAGGAGGCCATAGCGCACAAATAGATGGAGCAGGAACTGTATAACGGATTCTTCTGTAGCTCTGGGCAAGGCTTCTGCTTCAACCCACTTGGTGACATATTCTGTTGCCACTAAAATGTATGTTTTCTGGTTTGATGGTGGGTTGATTGGTCCCACGAAATCAAGGGCCCATCGCTCAAATGGTTCGATTACTAATTGTGGTTTCAAAGGCATCTCATCCGAGTGACTAGGGTGTCCCGCTCTCTGGCAACTATCACATGCTTGGACAAATTTCTTTGCATCTTTAAAAATTGTGGGCCAATAATACCCTGTATGTAATACTTTATGTGTAGTCCTGCGATCAGCAAAATGTCCACCACATGGTTGGTCATGGAATGCTTTCAATATATCAAAAATTTCATCTTGTCGAACACATCTCCTGATTTGCATGTCTGCCCCTGTGTGAAACAAATAGCCTCTAATCCAGGAAAATCTGGTACTTCGCTGGACAATCTGTTTCCATTCATTAGGGGTTAGATGATTTGGTAACTTACCTACTGCTAGGTAATTGGCGACATCAGCATACCAGGGTGTTTGAACAGCAACAACAAAGAGATGCTCATCCGGAAACTGATCTTCAACTGCTGCTGCATCGACTGGCTTTGGCATTCTTGAGAGGAAATCAACTACCAGGTTTTCTTTGCCGGGTCGATCCTTGATTGTAATGTCAAACTCCTGCAATAAAATCAGCCATCTGGTTATTCTGCCATTTGTGATAGGCTTATTTGCTAAATATTTTATAGCAGAATGATCTGTGTACAACATAACAGGATATCCAGTGATGTAATGTCTGAATTTATTGATAGCATGTATAACAGCTAGAAATTCCCTTTCAGTGACAGTATAGTTTAATTCAGCAGGGGATAGATTTTTGCTAATGTAATAAATTGCATATGGTTTTCTATCCTCCTTCTGGCCAAGGACCGCTCCAATGGCTGTATCTAAGGCATTGGATGATATCTGGTATGGAAAATCCCAGTTTGGTCCCCGAAGGACTGGGGCTATAGATACGAGCTTTTTTAGGTCATTGAAAGCACATTCACTTTTTTCTGTCAAAGGAAATCAATATTACCAGTTAGTGCATACAATGGTGCAGCAATACGTGAATAATGTTCTATAAATCTTCTGTAATAACCAGAGAATCCAAGAAAGCCACGTACCTCTGTTTGAGTAGTAGGAGTAGGAATGAGCAAAAGTATTTGGATTTTGGCTGGGTCTACCTGAATGCCGGCTGCTGAAATATAGTGTCCTAAAATAAGTCCTTCTGTCATCATCATGTAGCATTTTTCATGGCTTAAACAAAGTCTGGTAGCTATGCAACGTTGTAGGAATTTTTCTAGTGTTTCCAATGCTAGATCAAACTCCTCTCCGTATGGAGTAAAGTCATCCATATATACTTCCAGTCCTTCATTTATTAGATCTGCAAATATGCTAAGGGTGGCCCTTTGGAATGTGGCAGGGGCATTACATAAACCAAAAGGTAAAACTTGGTAGGCGAATGTTCCCCAAGGACAAGTAAAAGTAGTTTTGTCCTGATCTTCAGGGGAAATCTATATTTGGTTATACCCACTGAAGCCGTCGAGAAAAGAAAAGAATTTCTTCCCTGCCAAAGTGTCCAATACTTGATCGATGAATGGGAGAGGAAAGTGATCTTTCTGCGTTTCCTTATTTAGTTCTCTGTAGTCCACGTAGATTCTCCACTTCCCATTCTTTTTTGGTACCACCACAAGCGGGGAGACCCATTTACTATCAGAGATAGGGTAGATGAAGTTAATATCTAAAAGTTTTTGGAGCTCAGCTTTTACTACTTCTTTTAGATGAGGATTTAGTCTTCTCTGAGGCTGTCTAACAGGTTTTGCATCATTTTCTATGTAGATGTGGTGTGTACACAATTGAGGATCAATTCCTTTCATATCAGGGTAATCCCATGCAAATGCGTCTTTATATTTTGTTAAAATATGGATGAGTTTTGTTTCTTGTTCCGGTGTAAGGTCGGCGTTAATGTTTAAGGTCTTCCCAGGTTCGATTTCCACAATTTTACTATGTGCAACTGAAGTGACAGAGATTGTGTGGTCATGCACATCTTTCAGAGGTTCCTCCTCTACTTCGTTATCAAATGCTACTTTTATCATATGACACTGGGTACGAGATGTGAGTTCAGTTTGACTAATAAAGTTGCTGATGGCATCATCTTCTGTTTGATATTTGAACTCTAGCACTTCTTGTATAGTTAATGGAGATTTGATGTTGTCAGTAAGATATGATACAGGGTGCCTACTAGTTTTAACTATTGTGATGCTTGGCTGCGCTGGGGGATATAGTACTAAATTCTTGATATCTTCCCCCTTAGTTATGATCATGTTCCCTTGCCGACAGCCGATATAGGCATCAGCGGTAGCGAGCCAAGGTCTTCCTAAGATCAATGGATGTCCATCTAGTCGGGTTTTAGGGTTTATTATCAGAAAATCAGTTGGGTATTCCCAGGAATCAACCGAGACCATGACATCATGCAGTATGCCTTCCGACCTAACCACAAATCGATCAGCCAATTCTAACAAAGTTGAAGTGGGTTCTGCAGATGTAATACCTAACTTTTGACAAGTGGTAGTTTTCAATATATTGATTGCAGCTCCAAGATCAACTAAGGCATTAGTTAAGGTTTGGCCATAAATTTGGACAGTTACTATTGGGTTTCCTGGGTCTTCATACTTAATAGGTGTTTCCTTTCCTGATAATAGGTCAGATAAAGTATTGACTACTTGAACTCTTGGATTATCTATTACATTCCTTCTCAGTATTTTTATGCACAATTCCTTAATAGTTTTAGCGTATATCGGGATGTCTTGAATGGCCTGAAGGAATGGAATTTTTATGTACAAATTTTGTAATTCTCCCAGAATGTCGAAATTAGGTTGCTGTATAGGTCGAGGTATGACTAAACGTTCTGGGAACGGGGGAGAGGATGTAGTTGCCTGATTTTGAGTTTGTTGCCCATTTACATCCTCTTCTTGTGACAGATGTTCTCTAGGTAACTGATCTTCAATCTAAACTGTTTTATTTCCCTCTGTTTGAATAATACGCCCAGATCTTAGCTGCAGATCATTGCACTCCCTCAGATCGTGTCCTTCTTCTGGTGTTTCTAAAATTTGGAGTGCTTGGACCGGTCTGTTATTTGGATTGGGATTGGGCTGGACTGGGAGATGGGGTCTAAGATTAGATTAGGGGTTTTGCTGTAAAGCTGGCAGTGTAGGTTGAGGGAAAGGAATATTTCCTACCGGCTGTTGTGTTGGTCTCTGCCTGTTAGTCTGCCAGACTGAACCTTGTGAAGTGGGGGGAGTCCATTGTGGTGGGTATGGGTTGTTTTGCCAGTATGGTGGGGGGTAAGGAGGATTCAACCAACCAGATTGGCTTGTCTGATTTAGCCACAGGTTTGCAGAAGGGTACGACTGCGATGACCAGTTTGGAAATGGGGGTTGAAACTGACTTTGCCATGTATTATACTGTTGAGTATGGTACTACGGATACTGAAAAGAAGAGGCTGGATCTGAAAACATACCAGTTTGTCGCGGCTGCCACTGACGACGTTGGTTGAGTAGATATACTACCTCTGGTTCCTCTTCTGCTTCCTTATATACCGCTTTCAGTCCAGGTAATGAGGGACAACTTTCTGTAGAGTGATCCCTTGTACAAATGGCGCATGTCTGAACTGTATCTAGTGGGCATTCCTTATGGCTATGCTTCTTCCTGCATCTGGGGCAGAAGATTGCCAAATTATGTTCTGCCTCCATTTGTTTCTGCTTAGCCTGCAAAATGTCCAGTTGTGTAGTCAGTGTTCCTAGTATATCAGTTTTAAAATTTTCAAACAAATTTCCAATTTCCACACGTGTTACTCCTTCTGATGAAATTTTATTTTCTTGTGCAAATCGATCATGTTCTGTTGGTTTGATTCGTGTACTGCCTCTCGAACTCCTGATACATAGATCAATTATATCAACAAAACTTTCCTGATAAATATCCCCTTTCCCCATAATGTTTAATGTTTCAATCCATTGTTCTTTCATGCCCCTTATTAATGCTATTTTCAACACGTTATCAAGCAAAGACAGCGATGCATAAGGGGATATTTGCAAATTATACTGGAAACGTTCCACATATTATTCTAGTGTTTCATTTGGTCTAGCTATCATCTGAAATATTTCATCTTTTAGTTCTCTAGACCTACAGTAGTCTTGATATTTCTTTAGAAAATATTCTTTCATTTGTTCCTAGTTATTTATAACTCCTCCACCTTGTTAGTGTCAGTCTTTGCAGCCTTCCTTCAGTGATCAAACATGCTCTTATAAAGTGATTTTAAGGTGTCAAGGTCAAATTTTGTCATTTCAATAAGTCTTCAAGCAAAATTTGGTCACTAGGCATTAGGTCTAGGGTTTGTTTTCACTCTTTTCAAAATTGTCCAAATGTCGGTCCATGTCACCATTCAGCTGAGTGTACCATTATTCAGAAGATTTTCATCATCATGTCAAGTTCCATTGGGTCATTTTACAGCTTGTTCATGCTTCAGTTGTGCCTAGGTAAGGTCCATTTCCCTCTTCTAGGGTTTTGGAGGTAATTTCTCTTGGATGGTCAAATCATCGAAAAAAAATTGTATCCTGATGTTCATACACTTTCCCCTATCATTAATATACCTTATTAAATGCTTCCCATCACTGAGATCCCCCAAATTCATCATTTTTGCACAAACCCTAGTTTCTTGCCACAACTTGGCAATTTTCTAGGCTAGGCCTGTGTTTTGCCCTTTTGGACCCCTTCCCCTCACTCGATCTCTGAGCTTCCACTTTCCCCTACTTCACAACATCCCTCCCTACTTCCCAAAATTTCCCCAAAAAATTAGAAGCCCCTTATCCCCTTCATTTCGCTTCATTTCGACAAAATTCCTTGTTTCACACATCGGGATAAGTTTCACTCAAAAGATGTTCCAGAGCAATAAAAGATCAATTTTGCAAAACAGAGAGAGGTTTTTGTCAAAAACATGCCAAAGCAGAAAAACCTCCTTCACTTTTTACACAGGTGTCATGGGTTTAGAGAAATGTCAAAAATACAATCGCCTTGGGAGAATTGATGCGCCTCTGAAGTGACCTTGGAAAAATAAAGTTTTATCCTAGTTTGGTTGGCCAAATAAATTTCTTGATGCATCAAAGGATAACTAGACAAAAATATCTTTCCAATGAGCTATCATGAGCTCAATTTGGAGTTGAGGAAGGCATTCAAAAGTTGACTGCAACAGCACTCTGCCTTGAGGCAGCCTCATTTGGCACATTTTGACTAGTCTTGGGAGATTTGATTCCTGACAAGGCAAATGAACTCCAAATTGAACAATTCTGGTTGGGTTAGAAATTATACTCAAAGACCTTTCCAACGTGCTATCCTGTGCCCAATTTGGACACCAGGAAGGCCTCCAAAAGCCTCCTACAAAATGCACTATGTCATTGGGTGCACGCGGCGCATCAAGTCGGGCGCGCGGCGCATCAGGCGACATTTTCCAGTTTATTTTAACACACGCGTGGCGCATCCAGAGCGCGCGGTGCATTGGGTGAGGCGCGCGGCGCATTCAGGTTCATGCCCAGACTTGCCTAAAACTCACTCAAAAACCTTCTCCTCGCGCATCAGTTCGCAGGTAGGCCTGCACTCATGGCTTGATTTTGGTTTTTGGATGGTTTATATAAAGAAAATATGATATATTTGTCATGAAAACCGAATATAAAAACCCTCCTTATCTACTAATTTTCTGTAAGGATTTTAAAGTACCAAGATTGTTGTAGGGTCCCCAAACTAAATGTTGCCAAGGTTTCTTATTTCCCTTGTTTCCCATTTCCTATATTTCACCAATATTTTTCCCAATAAATCCTCATAAAACCCTACACTATCTTCCCTCAAAATCCTAATCACCCCCTTCCACTATAAACATGTAATCCCTACCTCATCCCAAAACCCTAACATTTCAAAATTTCTATGCCCCTTTCCCTTCCCTAATTTCCTTATTTTATTTCCATATTTCCCATTTCCCTAATCTTTTCCCCTCCTAATAATTTCCTTGTACATTTATGTCCCCTTGGTCACAACATTTTGATAAAAGACAAAAAAGTCAACAGTCAAATTTTGTACACAATTGTATATCAGCATATATATATTCCAGCTACCTTGTTGTTAAAGAACATGTCAGAGACCGAGTCAGTATATGAGCAGGATTATGATAGTGACTCTACACCGGAGGTCAATGTGCCTAATGTGCCACGGAGGTATCATAAAGGTGGAAAAAATGGACAGCATGTTAGGGAGGAGCCTACTTCTTTGGCTCAATTGCAAGCTTGCCCACTTACAATGGATTGTTTTTGGCGCCAAGCATGTTACCAATATTGTGAGATGATCTCACAAACTCAGCATCATCGGGAACTGGTCTGTCTATTTGTCCTTAACCTACAGGATGGTCATGTAAACCTTGCCGGAGTGGATTTCACTTTGTCACCCGACACTATTGGTCAGGCCATCGGGATACCAAATGTGGGGGAGGAATGGAGTAAACGCCAGATGCTGGACAGGTATTACTATGAGCCATATATCAAGCCTGCATATATCAGACACTTGAGCGCAGCCTTTCCTTTTAGATACCTGAAAGATGAGTTTGCACCATTGATGAAACTCATCATTCGGTATTTCAGCTGTGAGGGCAGATTTTCACGTCTCTATGCATACCATGTTCGTTTGTTGATGCATTTCACACGGGTACGTATGATGAACATTCCGTTTTTCATGTGCTGAAACATAGAGAGGATGGTACCTTTAGTACAGAGGAAGACCCCGGCACATCAGCACAGGAGCATATATCACTATGCATTGATCAAAAATCATAGTGATGCATCAGTTGGCACAACAGGGTATTGCTTGGGAGGATTTCATCTCCCGTGATTTCTTTTCCGTGCTACAGCCTCCTCCAGGGATAGTTCATGATGAGGGAGGGCCTTCACAGCAGTTTGACATTCTTGAGACCGAGCATGTTGATGCTCCAGTATATGTGACATATCAGAAAGGCCCTAGGGCCTTATTTGCAGCCGCACGACGAGTACTATCTCCACCCGGGGTGGAAGGGGTCTCGTTGACATCATTAGCAGAGCGAGTATTATCTCCACATCATGTGGAAGGGGTCTCACCTCCGTCTTCAGCACAGGTACAGATTCAAGATAGGGGCAAGAGACCCATGGTTGATGAGGGTCCTTCAGGAGTTCAGGATATCGGTATCATTGATGTTGATGCTAGTTCGCCCAACTCAGAGCTCAAGGAGATCATCCGAGAGTAAAGGGCTGAGAATGAGTCTCTACAAAAGAAATTACAGATGGCTAAATGGGTGATCAACTACTTAGAGCAACGCAACAAACAACTGGAAGATGAGCATGAACTTTATGAGCTACGAAAGATTCGGGAAGACCGGGAATTGGCTCGTAGGAGACTTGGTGATTTGACACCTATTGATCGGGAATCAATACTCATCCGGGTGAACACTCATTTGGAGAAGTTGTTGGCAAAGGAAAACAGGGACAAAGACATGCTTCGCCACATGAAGACTCACTACAGGGCTCGCATGCATGTTTGCAAAGTGAGAATGAAGATCCTCAAAAGGCGTTTGAACAAAGCGCAAAAACAACGCAAAAGGCCTAATTCGCTTCGAGTTTTGGCCGAGGCTTCATTAGTTGAGCATGATACATGATGGAGGGTCTTCACTCCAATTTTGGGCAAATTTGGAGAAAATTTTGTCGTTTCAAAATTTTTGGCTTGCGAAACAGGTTTTTTGGCT
>APFE031744003.1:2844-15810 GCA_000404065.3 Pinus taeda | reverse complement strand
GACTCCTATATATAGAAAGGAGGTTTTTTCATTTGAATCATCCAAGAATTGTTCATTTATGTAATGTAAAGGAGGTTGCCCCCTCGAAGAGGCTGAATTGTAAGGCATTGATCTATCTTTTCTATCTTTTCTTGAGCTGGTTTCATAACAGCATCATGGAAGACATCGAAGGCAAGCTCATGCACATATAGGGGACTCACACATTAATGTAGAGAAGTACTCCAGACATAAAGGTCTCAGAATAGCGCATGCAGCAAATCCAACAAGCAGCAACTCAGTGCACTGCTGACCTCCATGCAGTTCGAGAACAGTTGGAGGGAGTCTATGCAAAGATTATCGTGCCAACAGAGCGACTTGAGGGTGATTCATGATTTTTTTTTGGGGGCCTGTTGGGCATGGAATCCCCCAAGCTTTGACAAAATTTTCTTGTAAAGCTCCGCGAATTGCGAGCGCGGGGCGCGAAAATTATGATAGAGTCACAGGGTTGTCCGTCCTAGTTTTGTAATGTAATGTTAGCCTACCCATGGTCCATGGACCATGGGACTGTATAAATAGAGCGGGGATCTAAGTGTAAAAAGAAATAAGATAGAAGAATAACAAGTCTAAGTGATTGAGTCGCCAGTGTAAAGAGTGTCTTTGGGTCGTACAGTAGGAGAAGGCTTTGCAGCTGAGTACGCGGACCCTTACAGTTGAGTGCGCAGGGTGGAGTCAATTCTATAACCGAGGAAAGAATTAATAAAGATAATTTTTATCATAATTCTGTGTATCTGTTCATTGGTTAATGCATTTTTGAGATAATTTGTAAATATACATTTTATTTACTGCGTGCAACTGTATGAATAGTTTATGTTGTTAAGTATAACTTAAAGCATGTAAGGAGGCTAAGATAATCAACTAAAATTGGAATACCAGTAAAGTCTTGGGTAATAACATAGAAGCACAATGTTCAACCCTTGATTAGGGCTACACAAAGATAGTATATCGGGCTGCAAGGTACGGGAAAGTGCGCAAAGCAACTTGCACATAGGGTCAAACTGTAGACCACTTGAACTCATCAGAAATCTCTAGGGTGCGAAAACCTAGTTCTAGCACCCTCCCATACTACTTCAGGTGAGACCTTAGTCTGTGCTCCAAGGATTGTTGTCGAAAGGGCCAGTAGTACTAGGATTTGTTTGTTTAAATTAACTCTGAATCGAGTCAGGCCCCAATAAGCCAACATTCCATATCATGATGGTTTTTTTTATCATCATTAAGAGTTACTGATGGAACTACCAAGGGAGAAATATCTTCGGCTAAAGGTGGTATATGCTCACCATGGAAATCAAAATTTATAGAAGAAGGACCACCCAAGGGTTAGGAGACCTATGGAGTCCACAAGTTACAAAAGAGATCATGTGCATAAGAGAAATGATAGAAGAAGAAGGAATGTCAGGTAGAGCTAAAGGAAAGACACCAATAAGACAGGACTTTAATCAATCACGTACCAACACTCCCATAAACCATGGGGGTATCTCCAATGAATGGCACAATATTTTTGGTAGCAGTAGACTATGTCGATGATATGTAGTAATATAAATAATCGATCGTGACAATATTGCATTCATGTCAAAAGTGAAGCATAAGAAATACCATAAAAACAACATCACGCATTGCACAAAACCAACAATGGCCAAGGAGAAAATTATAATCTAAGGGAGCATATACAACTTCAACATCAACATAGGAAGTCTTTCCCGCTAACTCGATGGAAAACTTTTGAAGAACATCCTAAGGCACAAAGTGGTGTTTTCCAAAGGATTGTAGGGTGGTACTAGACTTAGCGAGTTCTAGAGGTCCAAGATATTTCTAGCATGATACTAACATAACAAAAGTGGAAGACCCTTCATCCACCAAAATACAATGCATGCCATGATTAAAGACACACATCAATATCTGAAAGGAACCTAATGGGAGAGTTTATAATGAGTAGAATCAACATCAAAGGTTATCAAAGTAGACTTTGATGGATCCACCCCTTCAATAATAGTTAATAAGGCTTTGTGTTCCTAGAGGAAACTTTGCAAAACATCTAGGGTAGACATGGCACATGGTGCTTGGGAAAGGCCCTCAACAATAATATAGTGTTGGGAAGCCCACACAATAGGTTTGTGTGCTGGCTTTTAGATTACACCCTTAGGTGAGTATATACTAGTCCGATAGTCTTATCTAGTGTGAGAGATCCAATGGAAGTAGTAGGGGTGGTCGAGTCCTTAGAAGAAAAAATTGACTCAGGAGGTTCATAGGATTTCACTCACATACTCACGTTGGCCTCATACTAACACATAAGGATAGGTGCATTAGTTCTAGCAAGAATGTAGGCCCCCAATTTCCCCCTTATGGAGGTGGAGGAGCCTATGTAACCATTTGATGCTATGGGAGAGTGGGGAATGGATGAGTCAATACTATTGGATATTGGGTAGCTTCTAGTGGTCCAAGGAGATGATGAAATTCATCCATATGTGGGAGCTCATGAGTCAAATTCTTACGTTCACAAATATTACAAGGGAACTTGATCTTATGATGTCATTCACTCATGCCCCCACCTTGAATAGGTTGGTTTTGTTGATTCTCCTGAGAAAATTTGTTTTTATATTAATTCTTCTTGTTATTTTTACCTCAAAGTTTTTGAGTATTCTTAGGTGATGTGGAATTCACCGTAAGAACCTTGACGGACTACTCAGAAGAAGTGGCTACTTATTGAGAGCCAAGGACATGTGTTGGGGATTTAGAAATGACCCTCATTTTCTCTAACTAAGTAGATAGCTGGCTCATAGTATCAGAAGAAAGAGAACCAATTACTTCAATAGAGTGTGTTCCCAGCTTGGTTCATTGTAGGTTTATTGAATGGAAAGGAACATTGGGAAGAATATCATATAATGTGCTTGACTGAGAGTAAATTATATCTAGGTGTTGAGAACATAATAAGTCCTGCTATTCAGTAGCCACACCAATCATAGTGACTTCTTAGAAATTTGTGAGTGAAGGGATTAGGTGAACCAGTCTCTAAGAACATCATTAGGGAGCCTAGTTCATAATAATTTCTTGTGTCTTCACCACTCATGGATGTGATCAGAGATATGGGTGGGATCATCTTGTTTTTAGGTTTGACAAAAGGTCAGTCTTGAGATCCTACCATGTAGGCAAGTAAAAATGTTTTAGTAAAGTTTAAGCCAAAGAAGCAAAGTCACTATAGGATTTTTTTCACGGTGCTAGATCCACCAACATTCAGGGGATATCCCCAATATGAATTCCCAATTAGACCTCACACCATTTGGTGTAGGATTCCATCCAGTATGATGGCCCGGTTCCCATTTACTTAGATATTTTCCTTAGCTCTTTTTGTTCAGCACATGAGAGTGTTACACTGGTATCTTCAAAAAGTGAGGCGAGTGTGCCTGGTGAGTGTATAATGTAATTGTGTATAGGTTCTCTTACTATGAAAAGGGGAGAGTAAAGGGAGCCTCTAAGTGAGAGGTAATAGTACCACCTAGGAGGACACGCATGCGAATGAGAGGTCTGTCCAACATCTAGTGGAATAGTCCACATCAGATGTGGCAGTTGTTAAAACAATGTACAAGGGAAAACCAACAGAGTAGTCCAAAACGAATGTGATGGTCGATATAACCAGTAAACAAGGAAGTTCTATCTAATATCTTATGGAGTATTCCACAAGGATGAGACAACAATGATAACCAATATAGCACATTCCCAACAAGGTAAGCACTAAAACAACCAAAATAGTTCAACTATATTAATACATGTGAAACAAACATGAATTACAAACTCTAAAATAATAATATTACAAACATCTACAAAACATGCATGAAAACATGATGGCCTTAACTGGCTTTTGTATTAAGAAAAAGTTCCAAGGCACATATGTACACCATACATTAGTAGCCCTAGTAGTGGGACAATGGAGCCACTCCTCATTCCTCAAAGAACTGACTGAAAATTATCAATGTTTCGTGGGAGGAGCCAAGGTGAAAATTCCTTAATCATACAATGGGAGGGTATATATAACCTAGGGTGATGCTTGACCCTTATGACTCTTGGAGTACCCTCATGACTATTCAACTTCCTATGACTTTTCAACTGACATGACTCTTCGTATTCATGTGTGTTTGTTGGACTTTCACTTTACAATACATTTGAGTTACAATAGATATGACCCATAATAGTGATGTGGCTTTTGATGGCTCATGATATTGTGATCACTAGCAAGTGAACTTGTGAGGAACTTGACATTGTGATGACACACTTAGCATACTTTGACGACACGACAACATAGAGCACCACAAAGACAAGACAAATATTTACCCTCTGTGAGACTATCTGGAGGCAACAGAGGCAAGTGTGACACTTGAGATAAAACTTAGGATGATTGTGACGACACTTGTGTGATAGTGCTTAAAACTGTGTGTATGAGTGTGACCAACATTTACATATCTAGGACTACTCAAACACACAAAGACAAACCTTTGAAATCACTAGAATAGGACCACAAGCTTGATAAAGAAATTGTTAAAATTGGCAACTAGGGCGAAACTCCATGTGGGTCATATTATTCATGGCTGATAATACTTTTATTAGATTCCTCTTGTCGAGAGTTGTAGGATTGATCTAAAGATTATCTAATTCTGATAAGTATTTATGGAGATATGAATTTATTTTGATTGTGGAATAATTATCAAGCCGACCAACAACTCATGTAGGTTCAAAAGCTCGATAGGCGCATCTATTCATCATCAACATTTGTATATGAATATAGGAGGTCTTTTCCTCATTTGGGCACACATCTCATCACATCTCTCTCTCTCTCTCCTACGCAAAAAAAAGTCTCTTCTCCTACTATGTAGAAAGGGACTCTTCTCTCACACGTGTGGAAGAAAGGACACTGAATTTAGGGCTACAACTATAGATCGGAAGTTTGACCAGAATTTACCATCAGAATCTCTCTCAGAACTATTGTGTAGGTGGCACTGACTCTCCTCAGAAGGCCACATTTTTTGGTGAAGGAATCAATCCAATTTGATGGTTGGTTTGCAAGATATTGTCTGCCCTAGTTTAGGGCTGATCTAGGGTTTTCTACTACTAATGTAAATTAGATTTATGTACTATTTCTCTCTGCTGAATTATTGAAGATAAAGGAAGATTTGATCAAATGGTTTCCCCATATTGGGGTTTTTCCTTGGCTAGCTACCACATCTTGTGTCTCTTGTCTTAGCTTGTTTTCTGTCGATCGTTTAATGTTCTATCTGCACTTTACTTACTGTACATGTGATTGCTAATCTGTGGATAATAATAATAAAAAGAAGTAAACTACTCTAAGCATAGAAAAAACCATAAGTTAATAGAAATAACCATGCCAAAAGATGATAGTTGGATGATCAAGAAAAAGGGGTGAAAAGACTCTGAGGGAGCTCAGAGAATGAGCTCGAGTGTTGTAACCATAAAGGAAAAACCAATGAAGGCTATGAAATTTTAGTTCAAACCAAAATTTTAGAGGGTATTGCAGCGATTACAACACTTGGCAACACATTGGTTGAATACCAACTTCTCTATTTTGGTTCATTTGTGTGCAGGGCCTTGATCCTTTAGGGAGTATTGATTCACTATTCATATTACTTTGGTTTCACCACTTACCCCATGGGCAGACATGGTTCACCTTGTACCATCTTATTTGAACGAAAGATAATATTCATCCAGATCACAATGTTTCAAATTTGGAAGGGTAGTTTAGCTCGCGAGCTTAATATTTTCAGAGTATAGTTTTCATCTCTAGTGTTACTCCATTGCTAACAGGCATGGATAGTACCCTGATAGAGTCACATAGGAACACAAGCATTGCTCCACTACCAACGAGCCTGGAAAGTACCCCGATCGAGTTTCTTGCTTCACCTCTTTGTGCGAGAATCATTTCTCTTCTTCGCCTTTGTTATTTTTAAAAGAGAACTATGCATATGCACTTAATTATTTTTGGGGTGGAAGAGGGATCCAAACTTATTGAGAGTAGGAGAGGTTTTTCCTTCATAGAAGCATATAAATACCTCTAATTAAGGTTTTCTCATTTATATTCCCCCCTTCTCTATTTCTACTAGCTGGATAAGCTTGAACGCACAAAGTAGAAAATTGAGTATAGGCATGAGGTTTCCCAGATTGGACATATGTTCATGGTTTGACCAAAGCTCCTTATAGATGGATTGTATTTTCCATCAAGACTTCATCAGCGAAAAGTTACAACAAAACACAAGGAAGATGGACACAGGACTAGCCAAGAGCTGCAATGTAACAAGACTCTTTGAAATTCAACCACATACACATTCAGAATCCAGAATGTAGTGACGCACAACACTTATTTACGTAAGAAAACAACAGAAAACCATAATAAAACAAAACAGAAAAAATAAAAGATTATGTACATAGTGTGGGGTGTGACCCTAGATCTCATTGAAGATAACATTTAAGTCTTGGCCATTGATAGGGAGAGAGTCAATCTTCCCATCAAGTGATTGGACACGATTGAAACTTAGTGCATGTGCCTTTGTCCCCATGGGATTTGTCCCACTTTAAGACTAACTCACCCACACTAAAGCTAGTACTCCCTGTGGACTTTCTATCGAACCATATCTTCATACGGTTCTGGTGGAGTGAAATTTTTTCTTTTTCTTTCATCATTTCTTCCTATAACTTGTGCAATGTGTCCATCATACGCTGCACTAAACGACACAGCTTGCCCTAGCATTCTTGGGACAATTGGAGAGTAGACAAGTAAAAGTTCAGCGAAAGGATGGCTTCCTCTCTATATACCAGGAATTAGGGGGACTTATTGAGAGAAGGCTTAGGTGTGACTCGAACAACCCATAAAGCCTTCATGAGAGCAGAGCGCCTATTTTGCTGCTCATAGTAAATGGTATTTTTGATGATGTAAATGAGGTTCTTGTTTGTGAATTTGGTAAGAACATTTCCCTGTGGATAGTAATTAGAAGAATTCTTCAAAACAATACCATTTTCCAATGCAAAGTCATAAATCTTTAATGAAGAAAAGTATGTTGCACTATCAAAAAGTAAGTGACGTAGGAATGCCAAACCTAGAAATGATGTTTTGTTGTAGGACGCTGATGACTTCTTGATCGTTCACTTGTTTTAGCAGAACTGCCTCTATCCACCATGTGAAATAATTTGTAGTAGTTAGAATATAGCAGTGTTTCTTTGATAAATGTGGGAAAGTCTCCCCATCGAGATCCAAGCCCCATTTTTGGAATGGTTCTTCCACTACAACAGGCTACAGCAAAGCTGTTGACTTTTGGTTTCTACTGGAGCACCTTTGACAGACCGAACACTTGCAAACATAAGCATGTGGATACTTGAATAATTTAGGCCAGTAGAAGAAGGCCCACATAGCCTTGTGTATTTTAGTGTTACCTACGAAGTTTCCCCTAGCTAGTTCATCATGGAGATCACTTAAAACCATTTCTGGATCTTATGCCTCCAGGTACCTGAGAAAGATACCATTATGGTGCTTTCTGTATAGCACCCCATGCACCAATCGATATGATAAAATTTTCAATCGGAGTGCCCTCTTCTACTTCATAGAAACATTAGAGGGCATGATTCCATTCTCAAGGTACTAGCACACCTATGCATACCAAGAGTTTCTATGTGAAGTGGGAGAGGGTCACTCATAATTGTACATTTCTATTTCTTGTTCCCACTCATAATTGTACTCTTATACTCATTTCATCTAGTTCGCCCTTTCCTCACCCATCTCTTGTTGAAAAAGTAGTGATCTAAATGTTGGGTGTGGCACAAAGATAGTGGAATTTTGTTTCAACAAGTAGGGTCTGAAATGCTTCACTGGATTTTACACTACATAAGCTTGTTTTTCCAAAGTGGGATAGTTGATTTTCAGTCCTTGTAGCCTCACACTCATGAAGGACATTGGCCACTCATTGTTCAACTCGTCCTTCTAAGTGAGCACTGCAGCCAGTGAAGTGTCAAAAGAAAAATTATAGAGTAAGAAATATTTGCTGAATTTTGGATGTATAGCACTCGTGCCTCTACTATTTATTGCTTGATATGGGAGAATGCATCCTTTTCCCTCTTCATCCAATTGTAAACTTAATCCTTCTTGGTCATCTCCTTTATGGGTTTAACAATCTGTACATAATCATAGGTGGAATTTCTGAGAAAATTGTTCTTCACCAAGAAAGACTGCATATATTTCTTGCTCATGGGGTAGGGAATCTGCATGATGGTCCGAAATCTGTTTAGATCTACCTTGATCATACTTTTGGCAATGATGTGACCCCAGAAATGGTGGCGGGAAATTTTGAAACCTACCAGTTGTGTCGATAGCTCACTCTTGAACATGACACTCTTTCCTTTGTGTCGGTTTGGGACATCCTCCTTTGCATCATTGACCTTCTTGGGTTTGGGCCATTCATTTTTGCCTTCCATTTGATCTCTGCCACGTCATCATGACAATTGATCCCATGGATCCAAAAGCTGCCAAACTTCTAGTTGTGTTGCTAATATGTTCAAGAGTTGTCCTTTTGCAGTTACACTTACCTTTGTTTCTCTGTATCATCCAAAATTATTTTTCATCTTCTCGTCTCGTGTCAATGATGTGGGATTCATTATGGCCCTCCTTTGACATGGTCACTTTCCATCGACTTCGACTGATTATCCAAGAAGTTGATCGAGAGACTCCCTTCCAGTATCTTAGATCTTGCATGCCCTAATGGTAAGTTCTTCGCACTTGATGATAATTTTACATCATTGGCTTTCAATTGAGTGATTTCTCGGGTGTTCGATTTTAGTTCCTGTATTCACATTCCATGGATTGTGTTGATAATACCTTGAGGACCATTGTCATTTTTGGTGGTTTCTCTCGCACTTGTTAACAATTTACATAATCGAATGGTAATCAAGCGACTTTCTATCATGTTCGATATCAACACATCTATTTGCATGTTATGATCTGTACTTTGATCAGGTCGTGTTGGAGTGCAAGACCCTGGACTTAGATAAAAAAATTCCAAGTTGCGAAGTGGTGTGACATTGTTGTGATGACATGCATGTCCCTTTTGGATGGTTGGTTGCGACGAGGCCATGAGTTGTCATATGTGATCCTTCTTATTATTGAATGGATGAACCATACTTTGGTTTCGTTATGATCCTCTTTGACAAATGGTTGCGCCCATACCTGGATCCATTTACATGATCATTCTCTAGATGGTTGTGTCCATGCCATGATTCATGTATCATTTGACAAAGATCTCAGTTTATGTATATGTATATGTACTTTCTTTCATGTTTTCCAATGGCAAACTGGCTCCCCGCACTGATTTATAAAGAATTTCATCCCTCACTCTGGTTTGACCTTCACGCTTTAGGGGGCATCTGTTACACAAAATTTTGTCACTGTCCATGTACTCACCATTCCTTGATCCTGGAGGACCTCTACAATGAACCCTGAATGCTTTTCCTTCATGAACAAACTCCCATTATGTCCCTCTTCATGAGTAGATAAATTCCCTTTTGCACCATTTCCCCTGAAACTTCTGTTTTGCCCAGTTTACAAGACTGGCACTAATGACCTTTGTCTCCCCCACGCCGATGTGTAGAGATTAGCACTACTCCTCGCACTGACCGGAGAAACTGTTATAGACATATTTGGGCACTGCAACCCCAATCATATGTGTCGATAAGCCAAGGTCTATTTAACCCCTAAAAGCATTGTTTCATACCCTAAAGGATCATGGTCAACTGATTACATCATTTCCCAAAAGTTCCACTTGAAAAAACTACTCAGAACTAGCCAAAACTGGACCACACTGACTGTTCCATGGTCAAGGTGTGATGCATACTGGCTGCTACACTAACCAAGTGTGATGCATACTGGAAGAGCCTTCTGTGGGGTGTGATGAGTGAGAAGAGACAAATGGCAGAGATAGTTTGCTAAGTGGATGCTTATGGAATCTTCTAGAAACTTCTCCTATGAAACTTGCCTCTTTGAATTCACCCAAGGATGAGTAAGAGATCAAAGAAATCTCCAAGTGGAACCAAGAACTATCAGTGGAATGACACTAATCAAAAACCTAGAGTAGACTCACCCCCTTACAAGACATCTATATATGGATCCCTCATCTGAGAGATCTAGAGGCTGGAATTTTGTAATTTGTAAGGAAGTGTTGTTGGTTTCTCTTCTAGAAGGAACATTTTATTATTGGGTGATCTTGCTTTTCATGAGGTGAAGAGGGCTTTGATGCTAGGAGGGTGATGCTGGATCAGAAAGTTGGGTTGTAATCCTCTCCTCTACTATTAATAAAGTTATTTGAGTTTTCCTCCATATGATCGTGTATTTGTGAATCTTGCTATTTGTGAATGCAATTGTATGGTTAATGTATTTCTGATTCTGCATTTTTTATGGTATTATAGATCTTGATTCTTTGATGGTGTTTTATTTCTTTGCCTCTACAGGTATTATCTAAAGTGGGACAAGTAGGAGAGGAGCAGCAAGCTCTGTTAAGGGAGAGAGGAAACAAGCAAGGAGCCAAGCGAAAGATTCAGGTTGGTACTCTTTGCTTCTCTCTTATCTATCATACATAAAGGAAATCACAAGTTACTTTGATTGTTTGTTTCTAAGATAGCTACCCATATTAGTGGGACTAGTAGATCGAAAAGACACTAGTTTCACCGGAAACAACAACTGAGTTCTGTTTTAGTCACGTCAGTCCTATTATGGAAATTTGTTTAAATTAGAGCCAAATCTTCCAGCTCTAGAAGCTTCGTAACAGAAGTTTGGTAAATGGTTTGGCCGGATGGGGTCAAGGATGACAGTTTGCGCTCCTCCCCCCTATAATGATGGAACTACCTCAAGGGATAAGTCCTTATCCCATGGGAAGAGGATCCATCTCCCATCCATATTTCCTATATAAACCTTGTTTCTTCCCAAGCACAAGCTAGTGTGAGTGTTATAGTTGTAGAGTTTTGGTTGAGTGTTGATCCTATTTTGGTTTGGAATAGACAAGAAAGCTATTACTAGTTCGAGTTATCTAGTTGTGTGAGGGAGAAGTGTGTTTTGGTTCGGAGTGAAGCCTAAAGGGAAGATCTTTAAAACTATTGTTGTTTGAAGCCATCGTGGAATGCTAGCAGAAGTGTGTGGGAACCTAGTCTTGTCAGAGGAAGACTGCAATGTCAAGACAAATGGTTGTAATCTCTCTTTGATATTAGTATATGCATCTATCGATTGATTTCCTACATATTTTGTAATATTACATATTCATGGCTTAATGTTTCCTGACTTGTTAAGTAGGTTGAATTGCAATTTGTCTATTAGTATGTTTGTCGTCTATTTTTGTTTACTTGTTTCAGGAGCTTAAAGAAGGAAGCGAGAGATAGGTGGAACAAGCAAGGAAAGACATCATAAAATAGGATAAGCGACCAAGAGGTAGGCCCTCTTGATTGATTCTAACCTAATGAAATCTTCCATAGAATGTATCTATTGTGGCTAGACCCATTTTTGGGCTAGAGGAATTCATTTGTGTCTACACTTATAATTTTACTTCATCAGAGAGCTAAATCTCAATACTTTACTAGTTCCATTGCTTTGTTTATCCCCCTTATTACTTAGAGCTTGGCTTTATTTATATAATCCCATGGTCCGTGGACCATGGGTAGACCTTCTACAACTGACATTACATTATCAAAATAAGGGCAAACAACCCTATGACTCTTTAACATCTATGCGCTCCGCGCCCACAAAATGTAGAGTCTTTACATTTAGATTACAAAATTAGACCAAAATATGGGCTCTAAACCCCAAAACTGCTCTTGGGGGATCCCTCACTCAACAGGTCCCCAACACAAACATCTTGACTTGCCCTCAAGTCACATGTGCAGAGATCTTAGCACAAAGACCTCCTAGCTCTGTTTGAATCGTTGCAACTTCGGCAGCGCATTGAGAGGCCGCCTGTTAGACTTTTTCCACGTGTGTACCTGTTGGGTCCCTATAATACTAGTGATTACCCCATTACTATTGTAGTTATACCCCTTATTAATATTGTTGTGCCCCTATTGCCCCCATATTGTTATTACTGTGCCCCATAGAATCCCTCTATTGTTATTTTTGTGGCTTTAATATTATTATTGTTAGGTCGGCTAGATTTATATTGTGACTCCTTAGACTCCTATATATAGAAAGGAGGTTTTTGTCATTTGAATCATCCAAGAATTGTTCATTTATGTAATGTAAAGGAGGTTTCCCCCTCGAAGAGGCTGAATTCTAAGGCATTGATCTATCTTTTCTTGAGCTGGTTTCATAACATTTGGTATTAGAGCTTTGGATTCTAGGGTTTCACTCCTCCAAACAGGTCATCGTGGAATTTTCACCATAACTTTTTTTATATGATGTTTCAGAACTCTAAAAAAAAACCCATTGAAAAGAAATCTCTTTGCATCTTGGGTCCAAATTTCAGAGCTTTTTGCACTATATTTGTGGAGATATGATCTGAGGAAGTTGGTCTTTTTGCAGACTCCTGAATTACATTCCAAACAGGTGACCTGGGGAAAATCGTCATAAATTTCTCTCTGGGGATCAGATTGAAATTTTGTAACAAGGTACAGAAAGAGGACGGACGTTAGTTTCTTGTATGCATTTTTCAGATCCAAAGGTCAAAACAGTGACTCGTGGCACGTCATACAAGTTCGCTCTACTGAACTAGTCTATAATCAAGTCACTGTGGCAGATTTCACATAACTCTTCCTTGGAGAATCCAATTTGGGTCAGACTTATGGCATTGGAAAGAGGACACAGAGGGCTACTACAAATCACAAATTCAGAACTAGATGATCAGAAAGTACAGAGATACATCAGAGGCAATATTGAGCTCCTACAAAGTGAAAAAAGGTGTGTAGATTTTC
>APFE031744000.1:0-15141 GCA_000404065.3 Pinus taeda | reverse complement strand
AGAGTAGGCTAGTACGTAGGAGTGGGTTAAGGATAGTCTAGGCTAGGATGGGATAAAGTAGGATAGGATAGGCTAGGCTAGGATAATGAAGGATAGAGTAGGCTAACGAAAGCTCGGCTAGAGTAGGTTAGATGAAAATAGGCTAATCTAAGCTAGAATAGGATAGAGTAGGCTAGGATATGCTAGAGTAGGTTAGACAAGAAGAAGAGAGGCAAATATATAGATAAAATAGGCTAGGCTAGAGTAGATTAGAAAAAAATAGGCTAATCTAAGCTAGAATATGATAGAGTAGGCTAGGATATGCTAGAGTAGGTTAGACAAGAAGAAGGGAGGCAAATATATATATAAAATAGGCTAGGCTAGAGTAGATTAGGCTAATGTAGACAAGGCTAGGCTAGGATAAAATAAGATAGAGTAGGCTAAGGTAGGTTAGGCTAGGGTAGGCTAAAGTACTCTAAAGTAGGCTAGGCTAGGCTAGAGTAGAGTAGCTTAAACTAGGTTATGCCATAGTAGGTTAGACTACAATAGGCTAGGTTAGAGTGGGCTAAGCTAGGCTAAGCTAAGCTAGATTAGGATAGAGTAGGCTAGGTTAGAGCATGTTAGAGGAGAAGAGGACAAGAAACTATAAATAGAAACTAAGATAGGCTAATGTAGGAAAGTCTAGGCTAGAGTATGTTAAGATAAGCTAGGCTAGGATAGAATAGGACAAAGTAGGCTAAGGTAGGCTAGGCTACAGTAGGCTAAAGTACTATAAAGTAGGTTCGGATAGGCTAGAGTAGAGTAGGGTAGACTAGGTTAGGACATAGTAGGTTAGACTAGAATAGGTTAGGCTAGAGTAGGTTAAGCTAGGTTAGAGTAGGATAGAGTAGGCTAGACTATGCTAGAGTAAATTAAAGTAGAATAGGATATGCTAGACTAGCCTTCGCTAGACAAGCTTAGAGTAGAGTGGGCTAGGTTAGGTTAGGCTCGACTAGGCTAAAGTAGGTTAGGTTGGAGTAGTTTAATCTAGGGTAGGCTAGAGTAACCTAAGTTAGGCTAGGCTAGAGTATGGAAGGCTAGAGTATGCTAGGCTAGGCTAAGCTAGAGTAGATTAGGCTAGGCTAGGCTAAGCTAGAGTAGACTAGGTTAGGCTTGGTTAGAGTAGGTTAGAGTAGGCTAGGATAAAGTAAACTAGGCTAGAGTAAGCTATGATAGGTTGGACTGCGCTAGTAGGCTAGAGAAGGCTAATCTAAGCTAGGGTAGAGTAGATTACCATAGGCTAGGTGAAGCTAGATTAGAGAAGGTAAGGCTAGGCTAGATTAAGGAAGAGTAGGCTAACCTAGGCTAGGTTAGGGTACGCTAGGTTAGAGTAGGCTAAGCTAAGTTATGGTAGAGTAGGCTAAGCTAAGCTAGGAAAAGCTAGGCTACACAAGGTAATACTAGGAAAGGGTAAGTAAGAGTGGGCTGACATAAGCTAGGGTAGGTTAGGCTAAAGTAGGCTAGATTGGGATAAGATAGACTAGGATAGAGTATGTTGGGCTAGGATAGTCTAGGCTAGAGTATTCAAGGCTAAAGTAGGTTAGAGTATTCTAGGCTAGGTTACGTTATGTTAGAGTAGGATATTATGCTAGAGTAGGTTAAGTTAATCCAGGTAGAGTAGGTTAGGCTAGGCTAGGCTAGGCTTGGCAAGGGTAAGCTAATCTAGGCTAGGATAGAGTAGGCTAGGATAGGATAGACTAAGCTAGGCCACATGAGAGTAAGATAGAGTTGGTCATGATAGTCAAGGCTAAGCTAGAGTAGGCTAGGCCAAATTAGGTTAGAGTAGGTTAGGTAAGGCTAGGCTAGGCTAGACTATAGTAGTGTAGGTTAGGCTAGGCTACATTATAGTAGGCTAGGCTAGAGTAGACTAGGCTAGGCTAGAGTAGGCTATGCTAAACTAGGTTAGTCCAAACTAGGCTATGCCAGAGCGAGATAGGCTAGGTTATAGTAGGTTATTCCACCCTAGGCTATGTTCGAGTGGTATAGGCTAGAGTAGACAAGGGTAGGCTATAGTAGGCTAGGTTATGCTAGGTTAGGATAATCGAACCCAACCTATGTTAGAGCGGGATAGACTAGGTTAAAGTAGGTTGTGTTAGAGCGGGCTAGACTAGGTTAGAGTAGGCTAGGCTAGGCTACGAGTAGCGAGAGTAGGTTAGGCTAGACTAGCCTAGCCTAATCTATGTTAGGTTAGTGTAGGCTAGGCTAGGATATGGTACTTTAGGCTAGTCTAGTCTAGGCTATGCTATAGTGGGATAGGCTAGGCTAGGAGAGAGTAGACTAGGCTAGAATAGGCTAAACTAGGTTAGAGTATGCTAAGGTAGGATAGGGTAGAGTAGACTAGAGTAGGCTAGTTTATGGTAGAGTAAACTAAGCTAGGTTAGGTTAGGCTAGGCGAGGCTAGAGTAGGCTAAGTTAGAGTAGGAAAGATTAGGCTAAAGTAGGCTAAGCTAAGCTAGGATAGACGAGGCTAGACTAGGTTAGGTTAGGTTGGGCTAGGCTAAAGTAGGCAAGAGTAGGCTAGGGTAGAGTAGGATAGGATAGAGTGAGGTAAGCTAGGATAAACTCGGCTAGAGTAGGATAAATTAAGCTAGGCTAGGTTAGGCTATATTTGGCTAGGTAAGGTTGGGCTAGGCTAGGGTAGGCTAGGCTAGTGTACCATACGCTAGGCTAAGCTAGAGTAGGCTAAGCTAAAGTTGGCTAGGATAGGGTTAGTGTAAGTTAGGCTAGGCTAGGCTAGGCTATTCTAGGCTAGAGTAAGTTAAGCTAAAGTACGCTAATCAAGGTTGGGCTAGGCTAGGTTAGAGTAGGTTAAACTAGGTTAAGCTAGGCTAGAGTAAGCTTAGTCAGGCTAGGTTAGGCTATGTTAGGCTGGGATAAAGTATGATATGTTTCGTTAGTGTAAATTCATGGGAGATTCACTTAATGAACATTTGACATATGACATGCATTCGTGGAATACTAAACAATACCCTTATTTTTACTAGATATTGGAAAATACCTCTAAAAATCCCATTATTTAGGCTAGGCTAGAGTAGGCTAGCTCAAGCTAGGCTAAGGTAGGATAGAGTATGCTAGGCAAGAGTAGGTTATCCTAGGATAAACTAGGATAGAGTAAGCTATGTTAATCTAGGCTAGGATAAAGTAAGATAGCTAGATTAAGCTAGAGTTCATTAGCTAAGGCTAGGCTAGTCTAGGATAGTGGAGGCTATGCTAAAGTAGTTTAGTTAAGCTAGAGAAAGCTAGGCTAGGGAAGGTAAGACTACGCTAGTTTAAGTGAGAGTAGGCTAACCTAGGCTATGGTAGGCTAGGTTAGAGTAGGCTAAGCTATGTTAGGGTAGAGTAGTCTAGGCTATGCTAGAGAAAACTAGGCTAGACAAGGTAATACTAGGAAAGGCTAAGTAAGAGTGGGTTGACATAAGCTAGGGTAGGCTAGGCAAGATTAGGATATACTAGGCTAGATTGGGATAAGATATACTAGGATACAATATCTTGGGCTAGGCTAATAAAGTTGGCTAGGATAGTCTAGGCTAGGCTAGAGTATTTGAGGCTAAAGTATGTTAGAGTATGCTAGGCTAGGTTACGCTATGCTAGAGTAGGCTATTATGCTACAGTAGGTTAAGTTAAGCCAGGGTAGAGTAGGCTAGGATAGGCTAGGCAAGAGTAAGCTAATCTAGGCTAGGATAGAATAGGATAGGATAGGATGGACTATGCTAGAGTATGTCAGGCCATGCAAGAGTAAGATAGAGTTGGCCATGATAGTCAAGGCTAGGCTAGAGTAGGCTAGGCCAAAAGTAGGTTAGAGTGGGTTAGGTTAGGTTAGGTTAGGCTAGGCTATACTAGTTAGTTTAGGCTAGGCTACATTATAGTAGGTTAGGCTAGAGTAGACTAGGCTAGGCTAGAGTTGGCTAGGCTATGTTAAGCTAGGCTACTCCAACTTAGGCTATGTTAAAGAAGGATATACTAGGTTAGAGTAGGCTATTCCAACCTACGCTATGTTAGAGTGAGCTAGACTAGAGTAGGCTAGGCTATGCTAAGCTAGGCTAATCCAACCTAGTCTATGTTAGAGCGAGATAAACTAGGTTAGATTAGGCTATTCTAATGTAGGCTATGTTAGAGTGGGCTAGACTAGGTTAAAGTAGGCTAGGTTAGGCTAAGAGTGGCCAAAGTAGGTTAGGCTAGAGTAGGCTAGGCTAGGCTATGTTAGGCTAGTGTAGGCTAGGCTAGGATATGGTACTTTAGGATAATGTAGGCTAGGCTAGGGTAGGCTATGCTATAGTAGGATAGTCTAGGCTAAGAAAGAGTAGACTGTGTTAGAATAGGCTAATCTAGGCTAGAGTATGCTAAGTCATAATAGGGTAGAGTAGACTACAATAGGCTAGTTTATGGTAGAGTAAACTAAGCTAGGCTAGGCTAGAGTAGGCTAAGCTAGAGTAGGAAAGGTTAGGCTAAATTAGGCTAAGATAAGCTAGGATAGACTAGGCTAGACTAGGTTAGGTTAGGTTGGGCTAGGCCAAAGTAGGCAAGAGTAGGCTAGGTTAGGTTAGGCTATGGTAGCATAGAGAAAGTTAGGAATGTGTAGGCTAGGGTAGGGTAGGATAGGATAGAGTAAGCCAAGCTAGGATAAACAAGTCTAGAGTAGGATAAAGTAAGCTAGGCTAGGTTAGGCCATATTTGGCTAGGTAAGGATGGGCTAGGCTAGGCTAGGCTAGCTTGGTGTGTCATAGGCTAGACTAAGCTAGAGTAGGCTATGGTAAAGTAGGCTAGGATAGGGCTAGAGTAAGTTAGGCTAGGATTGGTTAGTCTAGGCTAGGCTAGAGTAAGTTAGGCTAAAGTACTCTAATCTAGATTGGGCTAGGCTAGGTTAGAGTAGGTTAAACTAGGTTAGGTTAGGATAGAGTAAGCTTAGTCAAGCTAGGTTGGGCTATGTTAGAGCAGAGTAGGTTATTCTAGGCTAGGCTACATAAATTTAGGGTAGGCCTAGGTAGAGTAGGCTAGGCTAGGTTTTTCTAGAGTAGGATACAATGGGATAGGCTAGGCTATGATATGTTAGGATAGGTTAGGCTACACAAGTTATGCTAGAATATGCTAAGCTAGAGTGGGCTAATATATGTTAGGTTATACTAGGTAGAGTAGGCTACAGTAGGAAAAGTTAGGATCTCCTGAGATATAGTAGGCTAGATTAGACTAACAAGGCTAGGTTAGGCTGAAGTTGGCTAGGATAGTGTAAATAAGGTATTGTAGACTAGAGTAGGCTAGGCTAGTCTATGTTTAGAGTAGGATAGGTTAAGCTAGAGTATCTTAGAGTAGTCTAGGTTAGGATAAACCAAAGTAGGTTAGTCTAACCTACGCCATGCTAGAATAAGCTAGAATAGGTTAGAGTAGGATATGGTAGCCCTAGGTTAGGACATACTAGGGTAAGGTAGTCTAGGCTAATATAGAGTACATTAGAGTAGGCTAGAATATAGTAGACTATAGCAGGTTATAAAATGCAAAATACTAGGCTAGGGAAGGCTAAAGTATGCCAAGGTAGGCTTGGTATAATGTAGGTTAAGCTAGAGTAGACCATACTAGAATAGGCGAGGATATAGTAGGTCATGCCATAGTGGGTTAGGCTCATGAGGGTAAGCAAGAGAGGGATTGGCTATAGTAGGGTAGGTTAAGATAGGTTAGATTAGGTTTGGTTATGCCAATATAGAGTAGGCTACAAAATGATAGGCTACCCTAGGCCAAGTTAGACTATGCTAGGATAGGCTAGGCTAGAGTAGGATAGACTAGGATGGGATAAAGTAGAGTTGGCTAACATAGTGTAAGCTAGAATATGCTAGAGTAAAGTAGGCTAAGCTAGAGTAGACAAAGATAAAGTAGTCTAGACATAGGCTACGCTAAAGTAGGCTAGTCTAGGCTAGAGTTTGCTAAGCTATTGTAGCATAGCCATAGGCTAGAGTAGGCTAGGCGAAAGTAGGCTAGTCTAGGCAAGAGTAGGCTAAGCTATTGTAGCATAGGCGTAGGCTAGAGTAGGCTAAGCTATTGTAGCATAGGCATAGGCTAGAGTAGGCTAGGCTAAAATAATCTATGTTAGGTCAGAGTAGGATAGGTGTTGTAAGCTTAACCTAAAATGCACCTAGAAGAAGAAACTACATCATGATTGATCTAGCTAGGCTAAAATAATCTAGCTATATTCTTCTAGAGTAAGTTATGCTAGGATAGGCTAGAGTATGCTAGGCTAGAGTGGTCTAATGTAGGTCAGGCTAGGCGAGGTAGAGTAAGCTAGAGTATGGGCTTTCCTAGGATACAATAGGCTAGAGCAGGTTAAGAAGGCTAGGCTAGGTTGAAGTTGGTTAGAATGTTGTAAACAAGGTAGTTTAGACTATAGTAGGCTAGGCTGGTAGGACAGGTTAGGCTAGAGTAGCTTAGAGTAGATTAGGATAGGATAAACTAAACTATGCCAATCTAACCTAGGCCATGCTAGAGTACGATAGGGTAGCCTTAAGCTAGGATATGTTAGGGTAAGCTAGGCTCGACTAATATAGAGTAGGCTAGAATGCAATAGGTTATAGTATGCTAGAAAAGGTAAAATGATAGGCCAGGCAAGGCTAAAGAATGCCAGGATAGGCTTGTTCTAGAGTAGGTTAATATAGACTAGACAATACTATAATAGGCTAGGATATAGTAGGTCATCCCATAGTATGTTAAGCTAATGTAAGGTAGGAAAGAGAGGGATTGGATATAGTAGGGTAGGTTAAGGTAGGTTAGGTTTGGGTTGGCTAGGCCAATATAGAGTAGGATATAAAATGAGAGGTTATCTCAGGCCAAGTTAGAGTAGGCTAAGATAGGCTAGGCTAGACTAGGATAGACTAGGCTAGAGTAGACTATAGTAGGCAAAGATAGTGTATGCTAGGCTATGTTAGACTAAAGTAGGCTAAGCTAGAGTAGACCAAGATAAAGTCATCTAGACGTAGGTTAGGCTAGAGTAGGTTAAGCTAAAGTAGGCTAGTCTAGGATATAGTAGGCTAAGATATAGTAATCTAGGCATAGGCCAGGGTAGGCTAAAGTTGGCTAGGCTAAAATAATATAGGGTAGGCTAGAGTATGTAAGGTTTTGTAAGCCTAACTTACAATGTACCAAGAATAACAAGATACATCATGAAAAAATAAAAAATATGCATGCGCAATGAAGAATAACGTCTTGGGAAGGAATTTTAATCCTCTTTCCATTGGTCTTCACACATATGTATGCATAGATGACGTGACTGGATTTGTTGTACCCAGTCTAACCAATCACTTATGCATTCATATTTTACCCTTTATTAAATATATTTCTCATATAGATCTGACTATTTACATAGGCTAGACTACAGTAGGTCAAGTTAGTGTGTGTTAGGCTATGTTAGACTAGTGTAGACCAAGATAGAGTAGTCTAAAAATAGGCTAGGCTAGAGTAGTTTAAGCTAAAATAGGGTATTGTAGGACAGAGTAGGCAAAGCTATAGCAGTATAAGCATAGGCTAGGGTACGGTAAAGTTGGCTAGGGTAAAATAATATAGGATAGGCTAGAGTAGGCAACGTCTTGTAAGCCTAACTTATAATGTACCAAGAAGAACAAACTACATCATGAAAAAATAAAAAATACACATGCACAATGAAGAATAGTTTTTTGGGAAGGAATTTTCATCCTCTTTCCATTAGTCTTCACACATATGTATGCATAAATGATGTGATTGGATTGGTTGTACCCAGTCTAGCCAATCACACATGCATATTTTACCCTTTATTACATACATTTATCATATAGATATGATTACTTGCATAGGTCTATGAGTCCCCTCAATGTCTCCCCCACCTTCTATCCCTTTCTCATAATGAGAAAGGATGGAACAATGTCTTGGTCCTCTACTCATTGTAGAAGTATCCTTAATATAAATCAACCATGCATGATGATTTTCATAGGTAATCAACCACTACAACTGTTAATTGGATATGAAGATGTAGGAATATAAGGTTTAATTTGACTTATACTCACTAGTTGGCCATATATTGTTGATCTCAACTCTCGAACATTCTTTGCAATCTATCTACCATACAAATTGCTTCTCTAACTAGGAACTTTTAGGTAGCTCCTACTCTTTTCCACTGTTGTAACCCAAGAAACATTATGTGACTTGGGATATCAATATATTCTCATGTTGTCATAATTTTGTAACTTCAGCTCTTTTACTGTTTTATGGTTATCTAACTTATTGTTGAATTTTTTCTCTGTTACAAGTAATTCTATAAAAATAAATCAACTGTTTGGATGCTCTGACAATTCCGCTGCAAAATTTTGTATGTTGCACTTTTAATTTCATTCGTAGTTGTAATAGATGCTTTGTTGTTCTTATCTTCTTATCAATAACTTTATTTTTATGGTTTATAGTAAATGTTGATGTCTTGTTGTATTATCAAATGTGTTGTATAATGAATGGATATGTTTATTGCTTGTTTCTTACTACTGATTTCTTAGAGTTTGCGATTAAATTTATGAAGGATAACTTTAACTTAAATAAGACATACTATTTTTATTGATGGATAGGATTTTCATAATAAATGTTGATTTGATATGACTGAATGTCAGAAAGAGGTTGATCTTAACAACTTGGCATTGATTTCAATTACAAAGGTGAAGAAGATCATATTTTACGCTCTGCTAAATTATGACTTCAATGATTCACTGAAACAACTAGCCCAAATATAACTTGACTTAGCTATCCTTCATGTGTTATTTTCTACGCAATCTCTACCATTATTACAAACTCGTGAATTTATTAAATTACAATGCATAAAGAGTATCAAATTATGACATAAGAGTAGAAATTAAAGAAGATCAAGTCTATAAGAGTCTCATATTAAACATCAATACCACTACCAATAAGCATATCCATTATCTATAACATTATAATTTTAGTCGAATCAATCTGATTTTGCACCAATTCAGTTTAGTATTTTAATCAACTACATATTTGCATTGAGTTTCATCCAAGTCAAATTTTGCATCGGTTATTCACTAGTCAATTTGAAGTCGAAGTTGAATCTGTCATATGGTCAAAGTTGACTAAAATATAAGTGCATGTATGGTTATTGAATCTCCACCACATTTTTTTGGTTATAATGCACATTCATATTCCTATCCTAACATTGGTCACTCTCAGCATTGGCAGCATGGGAATTAATATCAATATGGACAACCCTCCCAATCTTTGCAACAAGGATGGAGAAGACCAAACCATTCATATCATTCGCATAATTTCTGGCATGCACCTATGCAGTCATACCATCCTCCATATGCACCTTAACCAATGCCTCAATCATCATTACCTCAGCTGAGTCAACCTATGCCACCATTATTGTTACCTCCAACGTTTCAACCTTCTCAGGTGCCTGCTCAACCTTTACCCAACCCTAATAATAAAGCGGTACAAATGATACACTCTACGACCGTGCTTTCTTCATCCAGATTTGAAACTATGCTAGTTGGAGTCAATGATCTCCAATTAGGATTAGGGAAGGTAGTAACCTCAGAGAATCAAAAGTAGCCCATGCTGATTATTGATGAGAAAGGAGAGGAGGAAACTCATAAACATTCCGAAAAAGATGACACAATTCATCCTATCCCTGTACATTATGAGCCCTTGTCATGTTCTTGCAACTAACGTTCCTATGTAGTAGTTGTGGAGAAGAAAGACCCCATTCCCGAGTCTAGCCTAGCTTCTGAGCTTATGAAGCTTTTCATAAGGGTAACTTTGCTGCAAGCTATCAAAGAGATCCCCATTTGTTTAAGAATAATTAGGGAACTCTGTCTCAACAAGCTAGGAAGGAGAAGATTGGAACCCAAAACCATTCAATTCGTTGGTATAGGAGTAGAGTTAATGACGGGATGTATGCACATAGAAAAATATATCGACCCTAGAAACCTTGTTGCCTACATTCAAATAGGTGATGTTATTGTCTCCAATGTACCTATAAACCTAGGGGCAACCATTGATGTTATGACCAAGGGAACCATGGATCAACTTGGATTGGTCCATATTTGTCCTACTCCCACTGTTCTCGAACTGGCAGATAGACCTAAAATCAAGCCGGAAGGAGTATTGGATGATGTGGTCATTTCCTTAGATTCTTGGGAATATCTTGCAGATTTCATTGTGCTTCAGCCAAAGAAATTTGTAGGAGGGAATCCATTGATCTTGGGATGACCATGGCTTGCTATGGTCGATGCTTATATTAGATGTCATTCTGGTGATATGTATATTTCCCATGGAGATTCCAGAAAGAAAGTCACCCTATATCCACCCACTAAATCTATTTAGGAGCTACGAGACACTTTATGGTTAAGCTACAATAGTGATGAGAAGACTTAGCCTATTTCCTTGATACATCAGAATAATGAGTCCTCACAGGAGGGAGAGATTCAAGACTTCCTAAACGATCTAGACATCACGCCTAATTTTGAGTCATTGAGTCAAATTTTTAGGAAGGATATGACTCTCTACCCTCGTCATCACCATCTCTAGAGACACCATACTATACTCTTGAGCTTGAGACTACTCTTGTTGAGATTAGTCCAATTAAATCCTTGTATATCAGTTCAGACTTGGACCCTTCTAAGTGAGAGCAGCTTGCGAATTTGTTGCAAAACCATCTTGATGCCTTTGCATGGGGTTATGAAGATGTGAAAGGAATCCCTCCTGAAACTTGTATACACCATATCTATATTCATGATGGAGCCTGACTTGTCCAACAAGCCCAAAGGCGAATGAACACAACTCTAGGAGACATTGTAGAAGAAGAATTGCTAAAACTCTTAGATCTCAATTTTATCTATCCCATTTCTGATAGGCAGCGGGTCTATCCATTATTATTAGTCCCAAAGAGAGATGGAAGATGGCACATTTTTATTAACTATAGAGAATTGAATAAAGCCACTCTCGAAGATTACTCCCCCTTCCTTTCATCGATCACGTAGTCGATACCCTTGCTGGTAAGAAGTACTTTTCTTTTTAATGCGGCTTTAGCAGATACAACCAGATATCGATAACACCTGAGGATCAAGACAAAAAAACTTTTACATGTCCATGGGTACATTTTCTTATGAAGTGCTTCGCTTTGGGCTATTTAATGCCCCGGCTACCTTTCAAAGGCCAGTATTGGTTATTTTTGTTGACCTTAAATGCGTAGAGATCTATATGGATGATTTCTCTGTGTTTGGTGATTCATTTTAGGAAGCCCTCAGGAATCTAGAAAAAGTGCTTCTTCGCTACCAAGAAGCTCAGCGTGCCTTTATTGAATAGAAATGAAAATTAATGTGCAAGGCGGGAGTGGCTCTTGGCCATCTTATTTTTGATAAAGGTATCTAGGTTGACCCTGCAAAAATAGAATTCATTTTAAGTCTTCTTATATCCAAAACTCAAAGGGAAGTGAGAAGTTTTTTAGGACATGCAGGTTACTATAAGAGATTCATTGAGATTTTTTCGAGGATAGGTACACGTCTTTTCTAACTTTTAGCTAAAGTTAGTGAGTTTTCTTGTCCACAGCTTGCCAATAGTCTTTTGAGACACTGAAGGAAAAATTAGTTCAGGCACCAGTATTGAGAGGACCAAACTGGTCCCTTCCATTTCATATTTCCTCTGATGCCTCAGAGACTACTATAAGTGCATCTTTAGGACAAGAAGAAGAAAAACAATCTTATGCTACTTATTTCATTAGAAAAAACTTGTCACCCACTGAACTCAATTATATGGTTACTGAGAAAGAGTTTTTAGCTATAATTTTTTCCATTAATAAATTCAAACATTATATTACAGTATATGAAGTTTTTGTACATAATGACCATTCCGCTATAATATATTTGATGAGTAAACCATTAGCTAGTGGTAAAGTGACTAGGTGGTTGCTATTAGTAGAGGAATTTAATATTACCATTGTTGATAGACTAGGAAAGTCAAATGTAGTTGCAAATTATCTATGAAGACTAAATAGTCCTAGTGAAGCAATTCCTGTTAATGATGATTTTCCCGCTGAACATCTTTTTGCCGTGTCAAAAATCTCCATGGCCTGCTGACATAGCTAACTATTTAGTCACAAAAAATTACCACCTCACTTATCCACTTGTGAGAAGTGGAATATCATTCAGAAAAGTATTGCATATTCCTGGATCCAATAAGACCTATATTACACCGGAGCATATCTCATTATCCATAGATGTGTAAGAGAGGAAGAGGTGTTTGATATCTTAAAATTTACACATGATGAACCTTGTGGAGGTCACTTCACCAATAAGCTGACTGCATATAAAGTATTATGAGATGGTTATTTTTGGCCATGCTTGTTCAAGGATGCCAAACAGTATGTCAAGCGGCATGATAGCTATCAACGAATTGGCCAGCCTAATCAAACCAATGAAATTCCTTTATGTCCTTAGGTTATGATTGAGCCTTTTGAAAAATGGGCCATTGATTTCATAGGACCAATAAATCCTACATCATCAAATAAAAATCATATTTTGGTTTGTATAGATTTTCTTACAAAATGGGTAGAAGCTGTCATGCGGAAAGAGTTATTTTTGCAGACAATCCTAACCTCCCTAGGAGTCTAAGACTCTCTAGTGACAAACAAACCAAACAAGAGCAATCCTTCTCTAAACATACATTATTCTATGAGAAACCAAGTGTTTTCCGATCTTACCTTAGGTCCAACGCTTGTTGTAGCAGTCCAGCCTTGCTGATCCACATGAGCTCCTCCTTCACTTTAAGACCTGCATACACTAACAAGGAAAACGATTACATAACACCTGAATATTTCATAAAAAAAAGTATATTCATCACATAGACCAAGGAGTACATGAAATAATTCATTAACAACAAATCATTGAGAAGAATGGACTTATTTGTATTAAGGAAACAAAAAAGGAACCATTACAACCTGAGCCTTGGTGTTGTGCAAGCTCCTCCCAGGGTCCAACAAGAGATTTCCTCTACTTTGACAAGCTCACCCACTCCAATATGGCAACAAGGAAGGATAGTGATCTCTCCTCACAAGTCAACAATGGAAGTCCTAATTCCAGCAGCATTTACCCTTTAGAATGTTCAGCTTTCAACCTCCCCTCCTCTGGCCCAATGCCTGTATTTATAGTATTCTAGAGGAGGTTATTCAGTTCCCACATCAATGGGATACTCCCTCTTTTGGATGGGGTAGCTCCTCTCTTGATGGGATAAGCTCCTCTATCATAGGGATGCATGAACCATCTGGAGGCGCTCAATACACGTCAAAAACTCTTCTAGAAGGCTCTAGAAGTGACCACAAGTAACTTTTTAAAGATGAAACTTGCGCCTTTTGACCTTTACAGGGGTACGCACCCTAGCTTTAGTATACAGAGCGTATTACTACGCAGGTCTAATGTATTTGGAGTGCGTAAACGCAGGCAAGGTAGAGAGAACCTGCGTACCCAGAGATAAACATGTTTTCAAGTGACTTTCTCTCTCTTTGAAGTTGACATGAAGAGCAGAGGTATGAGGCTTGACAAGGAGGATAATATGACTATTGATGGAGCCATATTAACTGCAGATAGTCATGGTGACAAATTTCAGTGTAACAGAAGCTAAAGCGGTATCTTTTTCTACCAAAAGAGCTTTTGTTGATTTTGTTTTTACCGAAACCTTTACTAGATTTGGTGTGCCTAGATAATTTTTTTTCCGAAAATGGATTGCAATTTATTTCTAATATGGTATGGGGTGTGGTGGAGCAGTACAAAAGACGACATAGGAAATCAACACCGTATCACCCACAAGCAAATGGTCAGGTGGAGTCCACAAATAAGGTAATTGAGTACATTCTTATAGAGATGGTAAACATGCACAAAATGGATTGGGCTAACAAATTACTGGAAGCATTATGGGCCTATCGAACCACTTGGAGAAACAACACAAGACACACACACCATATGAGCTAGTGTATGGGAAACAAGTCCTTTTGCCGATAGAATTCCAGATCAAGACTTTCAGGACTGCAGTCTAATTGGGACTAGATCTCTCTAAAGCATAGCAATAGCTCCTTATACAATTAAACGAGTTAGATGAAATCCAAAGGGATGTTGTTCAATAGAACATCATGGTTCAATAGCAGCGCAAGAATTGGAATGACAAGTCCGTTCAGAAGAAGTAGTTCGAACCAAGTGATTGGGTACTCCTTTATGGTTCAAGATTCAAACATTTTAAAGGAAAGTTTCGTACATACTAGATGGGACCCTATGAGGTGGTCAAAGTGTTTGAAAATGGAGCATTAGAAATCAAAACTATTGATGGACGAAATTATGTGTTCCTAGTAAATGGGCATAGACTAAAGGTATATTTTTAGCCCCTTACTAAAGGATACTTTATGCAGCAAGTCCAATAGCCATTTGAAAATGAGTTGGTTGGTGGTAACACCAACCTCTTGAAGAATTGATTCCTTCTTGTCCTTATTAAAAAAAAAATCAAGAAAATAAAAAGAAAAAAATGACAAAAATAAAAAGTATAAAAAGAAGAAAATTCCTGTAATTATGAAAATCAGTTGACTGAAATGATTGCAGAAGGATCGACCTGAAAACTAGCATGCCGGTAGGAAGATCGAAATTTTAATAAAAAGGTAATGTTACTTGATTTTCAGATATGTTGGCTGCCACTAGGAAGAAGCAAGTTCATGAAACCGAGCACTTACCCAAGTTTGGAGTAACTAGTATGGACATTTTTATCCAAGTAAACACTTACTTCTTGCCGCAGTTAGTTTTTCGTACACCAGTGCAAGAAGATTTGAAGGTAAACATATCGTCTTTATTCTATTTCCATTTCGAAATTTCCCACTATTATCTTATATAAATTCCCCAATGAATTACCTTCTTCTTTCTTCTAAGAAATTACCCTTACCCGATTTCTAAAATCCCTCTTTTCCCTTGATTTTTTCCCACATCCCATCTTGGTTATCCCTCTTGGTGATATTGTTTCTGAAATCCCTACTGTTATCCCTCTTGCACCGCTACCGGCCCCTCAGGACGCAGCTGCAGAGACACTGGCCGAGTTGGAGCATGATTTGGAGCGTCTCACGGCGGATATACCAGA
>APFE031743995.1:70299-92244 GCA_000404065.3 Pinus taeda | reverse complement strand
TTGAAGTGGGATGTGGCCAGGAAAGCTAATTGTTGGAAGGTGTTCACATTATTCCCCTGCTCATTTGTCAATTGCCAAATGGAGTTGATATATTTTCGGCTATTTGCATATTTGTGAAAGAATTTTGTATTATCATCTTCCTCAAGCAAACATATAGCTCTACTTCTCAGCCTCCAGATTTCTTCCCGATCCTTTAGAATTTTACTTCTCTTTGTTATTAAGAAAGTGAGCTTTTCCTACTGTTCAATAGAGGTGAACCCCCCGTGCTCATCTTCCAAGGCAACAATCTCTGCTTCAATGTCCCTTAGGGTTTGATCATCTTGTTCTCTCTTGTTGTGTGCCTAGATTTTAGATAATCTCTTTGGCTCCTTTAGATTGTGTGCAAATCCTTCAACTATCTTCCCACCAGCAGCAGGAGGGTGTGTCTTCCAATATTCATTACCATTCTAATATAGGCTGCATCCTTCAACCAAGTAGAGTTGGATTTGAAAGGGGCTTTAGGTTTGTTCAGTCCTCCTCTCATTTCAAGGTATATCAGCAAATGGTCTGATATAACCCTCGATCCAACCCATTTCCTGTAGTTATAGCCCATACCCAACAATCGCTCCTTGATGAGAAAGCGATCTAGCCTTCTAGAGAGGCTGTCCTCTCCAATTCTTTTGTTCCTCCAAGTAGGTTGAATTTTTGCAGATGGAATATCAATAAGATTGTGACTCTCCAGTATGTTCTCAAAGAAAGTAGATAGGGGGTCAATTTGGGCATGATGTCCCCATGACTCCGAGAATCCAATAGAGAATTTTAAGTCTCCTATAAGGATTATGTTGTCCTTTTGCAGAATATTGGAGTTTAGTAATTGTTCCCAGAATTCTCCATAGGATTGACATGGCCCATATACATTGATAAGTCTTAATTCGGTGCCCAGTTCAGATGAGAATATGTCCGCCCCGATGTGTCAGTTGCCTCCCCATATGTTACATAATTTGATAGTCCGAGAGTTGTAACCCATAGCAATGCCTCCCAAGCGGTCGTTGACATCAAGGGCTTGAAATGACCAACCAGGAAGCATGGATTCTAGCAGGTGTGAGATTACTTCTGCAAAACCCAAGGTTTCTTGAAGAAATATGACTGTTGGTGTGGTTTTTTACCTATTTTATGCACATTCTTTCCCCTGATTTGACTTTTCTGTCCTCCAAGCCTGTTTCCTTATATGACCAAACTCTCTATTTTCTTACCTTTTTAATCCATTTTACTGTCATGTTACTTTGTTGTATTTTACCGAATAATACGAGGCTTTATTCCTTTTTGTGACTAACTGGGAGAGAATTGAAGGAGTATTTTGGGAAGTTCATCTTTTTCAGGTGTTGGCTCGCGTGAATGAAGCTATGAAGCAAACAGGTAGCAAGGATTAACTGCAGGAAAGGGTAGAACAGTTCATTGTTACAACCTAAGTGTTGTTACAGACCGTTGTTATATACTAGGTGCTATTACAGGTTGTTGTTGTTACAGATTGTTGTTACACATTGGATGTTGTTACACCTCGCGTGGATCTGCCGTCACATCAACAGTGTTGTCGCAAGTCATGTTGCGTCATCCTAAACCACCATTTTCTCAATGTTGTTGTATCGAAGCTAGAAATGTGGGTACTATTCCACATAACAGCTATCGGCAGTAAGATTGTTTATTTTTGAAGCAAAAAGACTCAAGCAGTTGCAACCGATGTATATTTATTTAGTAATAAGCTGTAACTTCTTTATTTTTGATCAACATGAGAATCGACTGATCTGCTTTCTAATTTTTGGGTTTTAATAATTATAAAAGACTCTACTTTTTATGTATTAGCGAACGACATATAGAAAAGTACCGTTACTTTGTTTCTGTAATCCTAAACTTATTCAATATCAATTGGCACAGTGATGTTGTTACTTTCCAACTGATTCGTTAATCACTTTTTGTGTTCTTACGGCGCCCTACTGAGGAGGAAGGGCCCTCCTCTTTGGCAGGGATTGTAGTGATTAGGTAGTGTACATTTCAGTTTAGTTCATTGATTTATGGTTTCTCGTTGTTGTTGTACAAATCGTTGATTGCATTCGCAGTTGTTTCTATTTATATTATGTTGTTACACAGAGTTAATCAATAGAGTTATAGTAACCAGCTGAAATAGATGTTAGTTCTTGTGTGGCGCGCCTTTACTTCAATAGCTGCGAGTTGTGATTTAATTCTGTAGAGTGTTTTTGTATCTACATGCATGGTTTGATTCAACAATTTAGATCAGCGATATCTTTTACAGTTTTTCTGGATTTTCTTATGCTTGGATGGAGTGTATTGGCACAGACAGTGCGAACTCCATTGAAACAGAAAGACCTATCCTAGGTTGAAAATTAATGTTGTAGTTTGAGTCAATTAAGGTTGATTAAAACAACACTACATTTTGGCAACATTGTCGAGGATGACAAGTTGATGATACAGTCAACCAAATTGTTTGTTTCAAATGGCGTGCTCCTAGTCCACAGTTGCTGGGCAGTGAGACGAGAGGTAAGAACCTGTGCATTGCTCTAACATACCTAGGCGGGCTCACTATTGTGATCACTAGGACACTTAGGGCATTTTGATGCTTTGATTGGGGTGTCTTCATCTCTTCAGTCATTGGGTGGTAAGACAAGAGGTAAGAACCTGCGCATCGCTCTAACATACCTGGGCGGGCTCACCACTGTCGAAGACTGAGGCACTTAGAATGTGATTTAATACACATAGGGTCCATGTGTGCATTTGTAGGACTTATAAAGACATTGAAATCACCCCCACTCTAATAAGTCATAGGAACGACGAGTCGTAAAAAGGAAACGAAGGATGAAGATTTGGGAAGGAAGACATTTATCCAAGAATTAATCTCCAAGGCAGAAAAATAACAGTCCAGCTCTCAAAGGAATGTAAGGAAAACAGGGCTGCAGAAGGCTGTTACTCCCATAGCCAAAGAAAAAACCTCCAATCCCTCCATCTCGGGACTGTATCGTTCTAAGGCTAGCACTCATGCCCCTAAGATCAAGGATTTGATTTATGAGCAAGAAGGGGAAGTTAGTAGCCAGAATTTGATGACCGAGGGTCAAGGGGAAACTGAGGGGGAACATCGGACACTTGAGGTGGAAAAGCACCATTTGATTTATCAATATCCGAACACAGGTAGTGTAGTGAAATAACTAACCCCAGTGGTATCTGAGGCATTAATCACATCTACAGGGCCATCACAAACACAGCTTGAAGAGCGTCTGCTACAGGAAGGGTTAGAAGAATTCATCATGGGAGACAACAATGAAAACAATGCTAAAATAGGCACCACTACCACCAACTTTGAGTTCCCAATCAAGAATATTGGAGGTGAAGCTCCTATGAAAAACATTCCTCTATCATCCTTACCATCCTTTCAGGGGATGATTGCGGAAGATCCAGATACATTTTTGTTTGAGTTTGATGTCCTATGTAGAAGTTATGATTATACAGCAGATGCTCAAAAGCTAAAGCTATTTCCTGCTACCTTAAAAGGAGCAGCCTTGAGATGTTTCATGGGATTAGGTCTCGCTTCCATTTCAACGTGGAATGCTATGAAAGAGACGTTCTTGTCAAAGTACTAGGACTATTGTAGGACCAAGGACTTAAGGGAAGAGATATTTATAATGACACATAAGGAGGAAGAAATCCTAGAAGATTATGTGTAATGATTCCACTACAATCTACGAAGGTCTAAACACAGTGATTTAGACCCGAAAATCTTGAAGACCATATTCATCAAAGGGATGAGGGATGACTACCTTGACACCCTGAACCTATTAGGAAAAGAGGATATATCACAAGAGCCATTTGCTGAAATTATAAAGCTCTGCCTACGATGCTCCCAAGGATCGTCTAAAGGAAGAAGTACAATTCAGGATGCCTCTATTCACATACAAAAATCTGCATGTAGAGGAGTAACTAGAGCAGAGATTGGAAATTTGTTCGAAAATTTCAATACCAATATCCTCAGTACTCTCTCGGCCCAGACAACAACAACATAGATTAAAAAGACACAAGCAAAAGTTGATACACCCCTGGCTATGTTCTATCCGACTTGCTAGAAGAAACATCCTCACAGGGAATGTGAATTGAATAGCATCAACTTGTGTAACATCTGCAAGCTGGAGCATTCGACAGAGAAGTGTCCAAAGCTTCCTAGACTAAAGGTAGTGCTCAACGAATCAAGCGAAGAGGTGTAGTTCTCTTATTTCATCACACCAAGGAGGCCATGGCAACCATGACCTATAGGTATGTCTCAAGACTTTTCCTCTTTCAATATGTGGAACAATGCATATAATAACCAACCATATCTATGGCAATATTTTTCCCTTCCTTCAGCTTAGTTCCTTTCACCTTGGAACCAATGGTCTCCATCTCCTCCTGTTCAATATTCTCAATCCCAACCATACCCTTAGAACCAGAACTAGAGAGGAAATGCCCAGAATTCAGCTCTGCCTGCACCACCCACGCAACAACAGCTATAGTTACCTCCTTTCCAAGCTCCTACTCCTCCACCACCTATGCGACCCCAACTACCTGTGCAACCTAACCCAAACCCAAACAATAAAGTAGCTCAGGGCATAGAGGCTCTTACAACCTTCCAAACCTACTTTATTACCCCCATGGAACTTAATGAAATACAGTTGCGATTGGGGATGGTAATTAACCCCAGTCACTCCCCTATCATTACAGAGGAGGACTGTGAACCATCCAGAGGAGAAGCCGAAGGCTCTGAGGTGGCTATTGCGCCTACAATAGCTGATATAGAGGAAGTTGTTACATCTGTAACAGCCAGCCCGCGAAGAACTGTTACATATGTAACAACTAATTCAAGGAAGGCTGATACACCTATAACAACAGATTCAATTGTTGTTATGCAGGACCCCCCGTACCCTCAGAGACTAGCCGAACCTAGGACGACTTTAAAGCCTTAACCTGATTTCCTTAGGGAGTTGTAAAATTTGTACGTACGAATTCCTTTGTTGCAAGCCCTTAAAGAAGTACCCATCTATGCCAAGAAAGTGAGAGATTTGTGCATCAAGAAGCCTGGGAGGAAGCCTAAAGACCCTACCAACATACATGTGATGGGAAAGTTATCCGAATTAATGTCTGCTCAGCCTCTCCTTACTAAGTACCATGATCCAGGAAATCCCACAGTCATCATCTACATTAATGATAAGCCCATAGCCAATGCATTGATTGATCTTGGGGCCGCCATTAATGTAATGATGAAAGATCTCTTTATTTCTCTTGGGCTACAAGGACTTAAACACACTCCTACTGTGCTGGAATTGGCAGACAGGTCCCGTGTTAAACCCAAGGGGATGTTAGAATATATAATGATTACGATAGCTTCCTGGAGATACCTGGCCGATTTCCTTATTCTATAGCCAAAATCCAATTTGGGGGGGCATCCTTTGATCTTAGGGAGACCTTGGCTGGCCACTGCAGACACATTCATATGCTGCAGGATGGGATCCATGGCGATCTCATATGGCTAGGAAATCCAGAACCTTAATCTTTATCCCCCAAAACCAAATGTGGATGTGTACAACCCTTGGTGGGATGAGTTTGAGCCTGAGTCAGATCTTTCCTTGCCACTCCTCACTCTGGGGAAAGCCCAGTATTTCAAAGACAAGACAAAAGATGACGTTATTAATGGTTTTACTAGTAATTCACTTTTTGTTGCTTTTGTTAAAAATGTAAATGAGGAGGAAGATATGGAGGATATACATTTTGAACAAATGAGAACTACTCCAAATATCGCTAACAACGCAATTGAGATTGAATATGGAAAAGTTTTGAATATTAATCCCAATTTGACTGTTGAATAGAATCAATGGTTGTTACAGAAGTATAGAAAGGCATTTGCATGGGATTATACAGATATGAAAGGGATCCACCCTAACCTATGCACTCACTGTATTTATTTGAAGGATGGCTGCAAACCAGTCAGACAGCCACATCGCCGCATGAACCCTGCACTAAAGGAAGTGGTGAAAGAAGAACTACAAAAACTCCTGAGTGCTAATTTTATTTATCCAATATTTGACAGTCAGTGGGTGTCACCACTTGTCATCATTCCTAAAAAGAATGGAAAGTGGAGATTCCATGTTAATTATAGAGAACTCAACAAGGCCACTCAAAAGGATCATTTTCCATTACCATTTATAGATCAGGTCCTTGATACTCTCTCCGGAAAGAAATACTTTTCATTTTTGGATGGATTTAGTGGCTACAATCAGATATAGATTGCCCTAGAAGACTAGGATAAAATGAACTTTACTTGTCCTTGGGGAACAGATGCATACAAAGTGCTACCTTGTGGGCTCTATAATGCGCCAACAACCTTTCAAAGGGAAATACTGGGAATTTTTTCTGACTTATTGAATGACTGTCTGGAAATATTCATGGATGATTTCACACCTTATGGAGATGCTTTTGAAACAACATTAGTCAATCTAGAAAAAGTGCTAGAGCGATGTGTACAGACTAACATTGCCTTGAGCAATGAGAAATGTCACATGATGATGACTAAAGGGATCGTGCTTGGACATTACATTTCTGCTAACGGAATCAAGGTAGACCTTGCAAAAATAGAGGTAATTCTAAGAATTCCAACCCCTAAAACGTAGAAAGAGGTACATAGTTTCTTGGGGAATGCAGGGTATTATAGGAGATTTATAGAATTTTTTTCAAGAATTGCATCGCCATTATTTTCCTTGCTCATGAAGGATGTTGATTTCTTGTGGATAGTGAAGTGTGAGCAGGCCTTCTTAACGTTGAAATGTTGTGTATCAGCAGCTCCGGTCTTGCAAGGACCTAATTGGGAACTGTCGTTTCACATAGCTATGGATGCATCAGATATTGTTGTAGGTGTTGTTATGGGCCAACTAGAAGATAAGAAACCTTACACTATTTACTACATAAGTAAAAATATAACTCCAACTAAGCTCAACTACACGGTGACCGAGAAGGAGTTCTTAGCAGTCATGCACACCATCAATAAATTACGGCATTACATCACTGGATATCAAGTATTTGTACACACTGACCATTTTGCCATTCACTTTTTAATGAATAAGCTAATTACAAATGGTAGGATTACACACTGGTTATTGTTGTTACAATAATTTGATATCACTATTGTAGATAAGCTTGGAAAAGACAATGTAGTAGTTGACTTTCTTTCTAGGCTAACTATTGATGACAGTTGCACTCCTACTGAAGATTCTTTCCCTGATGAATATCTTTTTGCTATTTCTACTTACTCATCTTGGTACGTAGATATAGCCAATTATCTTGCTGCAGGGAAGTTTCCCCAGTGTTTATCCTCCAAGGAGAAAAAGAAAATCATACAACAAAGTGCTACATCTACCTGGATAGATGGGAACCTCTATCACACTAGACCTAATTTCCAGATCAGACGCTATGTTAGAGAGGAAGAGGTCTTTGATATGCTCAAAGCCTGCCATGAGGAACCTTGTGGAGGACACTTCGTAGACAAATGGACAAGATACAAAGTCCTTTCAATAGGGTACTACTGGCCAACGATATTTCAAGATGCCAAGAAGTTTGTGAAGGGATGTGATAGTTATCAAAGGATGGACCAACCACTACAATCACATGAGATGTCATTACAACCCTAGATCATCATAGAACCTTTTGAGAAGTGGGCTCTAGATTTTGTAGGACCAATCAATCCTTCATCTGGACAGAGATCCTACATCTTGGTCTATACCAACTATGTCATGAAATGGGTTGAGGCGAAGGCACTAACCAGAGCCACGGAGAAGGCTGTCTCAGACTTTTTGTTTAAAGACATCTTCGTCCGGTTTGGCATACCCAAAGAGATAGTCACAGATAGAGGACCGCAATTCACATCTCAAAAGATCCAGGAGTTGGTCGAAAAATATAAAATCTATCACAGAATCACAACGCCTTACCATCCACAAGCGCATGGCTAGGTAGAAAGCACTAATAAAGTCATTGAGGGAATCTCTACTAAGACTGTGGCTAGTCATCGAAGAAATTGAGCTGACAAACTTCCAGAAGTGTTATGGGCATACAGGACTGCATGGAGGAACACCACTGGATTCTCACCATATGAACTTTTTTATGGAAAGAACCCTTTATTCCCCATTGAATTTGAAATCAAAACACTAAGGACAACATTGCAAGTCAATTTGGATTTGGCTACAGCACAAAGGCAGAGATTGAACTAGCTCAATGAATTGGAGGAGAAATGGTTGGTTGTTATCCAACAAACAAAGATTATCCAGTAGCAGAGAGCTAAGTGGCACAACAGATTTATAAAGAAGAAGCATTTCCAGAAATGATATTGGGCTCTCTTATACGACTCAAGGTTTAAAGACTTCAAGGGTAAGTTGCGCACCAGATGGCTAGGTCCTTATGAGGTAGATGCAATCTTTGACAATGGGACTGTAAATTTGGTAACCATTGATAGTGCAAGGACATCATTACTTGCAAATGGGAACCGTTTTTGGTTGTATCACAAACCTACCTCGAAGGATTCATTTGTCAACATTGTCACAAATTCAGATCTACAGATTATGGGAATAGGGGAAAGCCTCCCTATGCTGCAAAAATTTTAATTTTTCCAGTAAGTGTAACAACTAAAAACCACTTGGTGGTGGCTATTAGACCATCAAACAAAAAAAATAACAATAATAACAATAATCTGGTTGTGAAAACCTTTCTCAGGTGCTGACATACACTTTTGTAGTTGTTGAAAACCACGTAGTGGCGGCTGTTACACCCTCTGTAACAACATTTGTTATTCCAAAGTATATCATGCAATAAGTGTTGTTACACGATCTTATGTTCTTTATCTTTTTGAAGAAATTAAATTAATATATATTAGTCATCTTGGTTGTTACACCTGTAATAGTCGACAACTTTTCAGGAATAAAACGAGATATTATATTGTAATAAAGAGCAAAAACATCACTCTGAGCCTCGTCATCTGATTTAAGTTTGCGTGTCTCGCTGCCCTAGGATGATTCGACGTCGTGCCGCCCATTACTTTGTCCCACGTCACCAAAGTACGTCATCAAAAAGGTAGAATTGAATTCGTTTTATTTTGTAATTATGGCAACTTAACATGACTATTGACGGCCAAGGACAACTGTCATAATTAAGCTAGGGGGGAACGAATCACATCATGACATGACCGTCGCATGATTTGTAATTATTTGAAAAATCCAGCAATTAAGGCATGTGACTTGGTAGCTACCGTTATTTAATGCTTAATCATACCAAAAAGGGTAAGGGCACCATTGACGAGACCTCCCCATGACTCACCATTAAGGCAAAATTCATTAAGTAGTATGAACCATGCGTGCCAAATCTTAATCCAAAATCTTCACCTGTGCCACCCTACCATTTACCCTTGTTGGAAGCACTGAATCCCCATTCAGAGTGTTCAGAGAGGAGGAAGATAGCAGTACAGGCTGAAACAGCTAGAGTGTGTGCTGGAGGGAAGGATAAGCAGGTGAAACAACACTGAATTGCATAGGCAATGGGAGGAGCAGCAAAACGGCACTAGCCAGGGTCTACAAAAGCCTTGGAAGGTTGCCCTGAAGCATGCCAGGTTTTCAAATATGTAGGTTGGTTCGAATTCTTCTGGAGATTGGAAGGATCAGACAATGGTGTGGCCATGAAATTTGCAAAGAACCTAGAAAGAAACCAGACATAAGTCAAAGGATTGAAAGTGGAGGTCACGGAAGAAGTTATCACCAAAGTAACATGATTGCCAATAGAAGGGAAGAGATGGTTTACTAGGAAAGTTAATGACCCCTCACTGAAAGGGGATTTTCTTCAGGAAAGCGAGTCGTTGGTTAAGAAAGGGAAGGGAATTGATAGGTTGTCACTCCCCTAGCCATGGGCAGATGTTGATCTCTTCCTCATTAAGTATATTACTTGTGAGGGAAGGGCAACAATTGTGTTTAATTACCATTTCCCATTGTTGACCATCTCCGCCATCAGCAGCTGATCAACCTTTCTTATTTCTTGCTGGGAAATATTAGGCACATGGTTGCGGCTGTGAAAATGGTTGCACATCCAAAAATGTGTGTTACAAACCATGGCCTTATTAAACTCATTGTGTTGGATGCCTTGAGCCGACCAGGCAAGAATTGGGAAGAGTTCATGCGGAAAAGGCCTAAGACCACTCGCAAAAGGCAAACAAAGACGCCTGGGGAAACTCCAGAGGTAACAAAGGAGCAACCCCAATCCTCGACAATGAGGGTCAGCAAGAAGTCGGTTGATAAACCGATTGGTGACAGAAGGCCAAAGCAGAGAATAAGGATTTGAGGGCACCCAGAGTCCCCATCCATGTCAAGAAAGGACAAAGAAGCAGTCGAGCAGAAGGATGAGGAGAAAGCTCAGCTAGAAAAACCTCCTTTGTCTGGTAAGAGCGAAACCCAGTCTTTGCTGTCGAAAATTAAAATTTTAGAAAAAAAATTAAAGAATTGAGGGAATAGCTAACAGTAGGAAAGGCAGAGCCAAGAGCCCCAGGGCTAGATACTTTGGCAGAGGTCGTGGACAGGGCCAAAAGGGGAGAAATCCCGGACACTATATGTGTAGCCTGTGCTGAGAAGTTGGTGGAAGTCAGATTCAAAATCTGTGCAACAGACACTACCTCAAAGGGGATTCAAACTGAAAACTGGGAAGCTATTACACCAGAAACTATTGAGGACGTTGCTAATACACAAGAACTAGCAACCGAGACAACACAATCCATAGAGAGTGATCAAGCAATGGATACACAGGAACCCTTGGCTGACACTGTTGTTTCACCAAGAACGGCAGTGGAGGAGGAAATCAGCCAAGAGGAGGAAGAGAGAGATAATATCCATGAGCCGATGGTCACTATTGTTGTTACACAAGAACCAATAGCAGAGACCGAAGCTAGTCTGAAGGAAAACAATGAACAAAAGCCTGTGAATACTACTGCTGCCACACAAGAACTAGCATTAAAATGGAAGTTGACCAGGAAAATAAAGAAACCGTGATAAAACCCGCTGACAAAGCTGTTGTTACATAGGAACCAGCAGCCGAGGTGGGACAGTTTTGCCCTCAGGAGGCTGCTACACCTTTAATTGATGATGCATGCGGGGGAATGTTGGAGCCTGTTGAAGGATGGCATTCTGAAAAATTGTTGTTATTGGCAGAGCTGCAAAAATGGAAGCAGCTGGCACTCTCTCTACAGGAGGGAGTGATTCCACTCAAGATGCATAAGAAAATGATGGATTCCCTAAGAGAGAAATGGTTAAAAGAAGAATGGGAAAGAGAAGAGGAGGCACGGAGGCATAAAGAAATTATGAAGAAAAATGATGAACAACTGCATTAGCTACATCGGGAGGTCTCTGACCTGACATTTGATAAGACCAAACTCCATGACATTGCTCTAAACTTGCTAGCATACAAGAAGTTGTCCTCGTCATACCTTGTGTTCTCGTGGGAATGTTACTACTTATTCCAGTTAAGGGCAGTTTGTGCAAACAGGTCCTATATGGGTTCTTTAACGCACACTTTTTTGGAAATTTTCCGTTTCTGTGATTTTGATGATCAAAATTTGTTGTGTGAGTTGTTCTTGCACAATATGATGTGTGAACATGTGAGCACGAGGATGGTGGCGAGTGTCCTTTATTTCATGGGAGGCTTGCAGTTGTAATCATTCCTCCCATTTATGAGGAATCAGATTGAGTGGCAACTAGCCAAGAGAACAATAGAGACCAATGAGGAAAAGACAACATTGTGGGTCAGGGCTGAACCAGGAATGGCTTATGAACTCCGACGAGAGTTCAGACGGTTCTTGAGCAATCCAGAAATCAAATATCAATCGGCTATTTACAGAAGGAGAATCGTGAGGATATGCCTCAACTTGTTTGCAAACATGAAGAGCCAAGCACTAATCAGATGTCTCAAGTGCACTGAGGCCTGTAGTGCAGAATTGCAGGAAGGAGGCCCCTTTGAATACAAGAACTTTGTGGTTGTTGTTACACGAGTGCTGGAATATGCTTAGATTATGCTAACACTAGGGGCATTCTGGATTGGCCTCAGGTTCAAATTCACTTTGATCTGGTTGCCATTGGAGGAGTATCAACCCAATAATCGGTTATGTGATTATGAAGAGGAATCTTGGCCATGTGAGTTAATGACCGATCAAGCATTCAGAGCTCCAGGCAATGATACTACTGGTGCCTACACTTTCACAGATTTCTACTGAGGGCACAGTAGAAGGAACTGAGATTCTGCATGGGGACATGCAGTTGCTTCAGTTGGGGGGAGATGTTAGGTGGTTTTTTACCTATTTTCTGCACATTCTTTCCCCTATTTTGACCTTTCTATCCTCCAAGCCTGTGCCCTTATATGACCAAACTCTTTGTTTTCTTACCTTTTTAATCCATTTTACTGTCATGTTACTTTGTTGTATTTTACCGAATAATACGAGGCTTTATTCCTTTTTGTGGCTAACTGGGAGAGCATTGAAGGAGTCTTTTGGGAAGTTCATCTTTTTCAGGTGTTGGCTCACGTGAATGAAACTATGAAGCAGACAGGCAGCAAGGATTAACTGCAGGAAAGGGTAGAATGGTTCGTTTTTACAGCCTAAGTGTTGTTACAGACCGCTGCTATATACTAGGTGCTGTTACAGGTTGCTATTGTTACAAATTGTTTACACATTGGATGCTGTTACAGGTTGTTGTTACACATCGATTTTGTTACACCTCGCGTGGATCCGCCGTCACATCAACAGTGTTGTCGTCAGTTATGTCGTGTCATCCTGAACCACCATTTGCTCAATGTTGTTGCACCGAAGTTGGAAATGTGGGTACTATTCCACATAAAAGCTATCGGCAATAGGATTGTTTATTTTTGAAGCAACAAGACTCAAGAAGTTGCAACCGATGTATATTTATTTAGTAATAAGTTGTAACTTCTTTATTTTTTATCAGCATGAGAATCAAGAAATTCTCATGAATGATCTGCTTTCTAATTTTTGGGTTGTAATAATTATAAAAGACTCAACTTTTTATGTATTAGCGGACGACATATAGAAGTATTGTTACTCTGTTTCTGTAATCCTAAACTTATTCAATATCAATTGGCACAGTGATGCTGTTACTTTCCAACTGATTCGTTAATCACTTTTTGTGTTCTTCATGCGCCCTGCTGAGGAGGAAGGGCCATCCTCTTTGGCAGGGATTGTAGTGATTAGGTAGTGTACATTTCAGTTTAGTTCATTGATTTATGGTTTCTCGTTGTTGGTATACAAATCGTGGATTTCATTCGCTATTGTTTTCTATTTATCTTATGTTGTTATACAAAGTTAATCAATAGAGTAATAGTAACCAGCTGGAATAGATGTTAGTTCTTGTGTGGCGTGCCTTTACTTCAATAGTTGCGAGTTGTGATTTAATTCTATAGAGTGTTTTTGTATCTACACACATGGTTTGATTCAATAATTTAGATCAGTGACATCTTTTACAGTTTTTTTTGCATTTTCTCATGCTTGCCTGGAGTGTATCGGAAAAAACAGTGTGGACTCCATTGAAACAACAAGACCTACCCTGGATTGACAATTAATGTTGCAGTCTGAGTCAATTAAGGTTGATTAAAACAACACTACAATGACATCGACCAGTTCAGTCTTAAAAAGTTTGTGGAAAGCTAGTTTTTCTTAGGGCTAGCTAACCCTCGACAATTGAAGGATAACAGCTTCATAGGGGAGATGAATCCAGGGTGTTTTATGCTCTAAGAACCTGGTCAATAGCAAAGTTATTAGCCTGAGGCAATCTCCTCTCCTACCTGCATCTTGGCTTTGGATAGGGAGGAAGGTTTGCGTTTTGGTGGCTTTAGGGGGATGGGGGAGATACAAGTCCAATGCCAATGGAGTCGGGAGGCTGAGATTGGGATATGGATCAAAGCGGTTATCTACGAGATAGAGACCCTTGATCAGAGTTTGAGGATGTAGTAGATGGGGTATCCTCTAGGAAGGATGGGGGGATGCAAGAGAAAATGGGAGGGGGGGTTGTAGAGAGCATGCCAATGTAATGGGGGGTGAGCGCATGAATGTAGAGACCTGATGATTCACTGTAAATGATGTTATGATACAAGATGAAATAGAGAGATGAACAGAGCAAGGGTTAGAAAAGGACATACCTGAAGATAGCGCAGCCTCCGCAGCCGCCCTTGCCCTGGTCAGAGGAGGAGAGGGAGGCCGATATGGTGCTTTGCCATGCTTCTTCAAAATCTCCTTAGTCGATGTTGTCTTTTCTGCTTTAGGGGAGGTGTGGGTTGTTGCTGCTTCAGAGGAGGTGTGGTTCATGGGTGCCTATGTATCCTTTGTAGGGATTGTCCTTCCCCTTTCGCTGCTCTTGCTTTTCCATTTAGGGGACAGTCCCTGAATAAGCGACCCGCCTTATGGCATCTCCTGCACCTAAATGGGACCCCCTCGTAATCAAGGATCTACGTCCTTGAGAAATTTCTCCATAGCATAGTGATATGTTCCTGTAACCCTTCCCTGGTGTCTAGATGGACCAGTATCCTCACGTATGCCATGATGCTTATGGTGATGTATGATTTATCATATTCTAGATATGTGCCTAGGTTGTTTTCGATGCGTGTGAAAATGTCCTCAGACCAAAAATGAAGAGGCAGGCTTGGAAGTCGGACCCATAGTGGCCCAACACCTAATTGCTCCCTCTCAAGGTCGAAAAGAGGGTTCCATCGTCGCAGCAACATGGAGGCCTATTCAATGTTAGCTTGTATGCTCAACTATGACGAATCGCAACGCAAACCATCCTCGGACAAAGGTTTGAACAAAGGGCAGCTCAGCCAAATGTTGTCCCCAGACTTCTATTATTCATTGCTTTAGTCGTGCCGCAGTGTAGCTCCTCCCATGAACCCTACCCATGAAGACTTGATCTGCGGTATCCATGATTTCACTCCACTGTATGTATTTGCCCAGTCGGATAATTACGTCCTGTATCTTGGCTTTGATGCACTTCTACTTTTTGCTCGGCCTGTGGCCCACGTCGATGGTATCCTCCTAAAAGCCGCTAGGGTGAGGGTTTGGATGAGGGTTCATAGGGTTCATACCAAGCCCAAAAGGGTAAGCACCCGAAAAAGGTGGCATACTAGTGAAGCTACCAGAGAGTGGAGATGATAACGGTGCCATGAGAGGGGTACTTTGAGGGAAGACTCAGGGTTCACCGAGGGGAGTAGATGAAGGGAAATGAGATCCGGTGGACGAAGGGAATAGTGGGAAGCCCGAGGATCTTGCGATGAGGTCAGGACCTATGCAACAGGCCACAAATTGTAGGGAGGACAGTGAAGGGGGAGGGGTAGTGGAAACCAGCCAAGGGGGGTGGACCTCTGGTAGGGTAATAACCGAACATGAGGGCCCCAAGACCGAGGACAAGGGAGCGATAACATCTGATAGATCGCTACTGAAGGAGAGCAGTCCTTCCGTGTTCATATGAGGAGATGTCCAGATGGAGACATCTGGGTATGGGTCTTCAGAATAACCTACCATATCCATTTCCATAACTATTCTGAGTGCTACGAGCCAGCTACCACTGAGATTGTTAAACCGTTGTTGTTGAAGTAACCGACTGCAGATAGAAGAATGGTGAGGGGCTCAACGGAATCACAGGGAGAATAAAACACAATTTAGTGAATGTGAAATGGGAGCGAGTGAAAACGACGTTAGACGGGTACGACAGCAAGGTGGTGATGAAGCTAATCGAAGCGGAAGGGAAGGTTCAACATATGCTCACTACAGTCAAACCCTAGCCCATGTTAGGAACTGTTAGTAGAGGGTTTCGGAGCTCCACCCTCTCCAATCCTGTAGCCTCTGGCACCCTAGTTGTATTCACAAAATCTGCTTAGTAATACAAACCCTTTATATGCTGCACCGATTTTCCCGAATTGGGTTTTTCCGGGGATGATTGTCCAAAAATAACGGTGTCCCTTGTGTTATTGTCTTTGTTTATTTCAGTCCATGATCTGTATATTTGTGAAGGCTACAATAGTGTTTACTTCAAGATTTATGAAATTAAATAACTTCTTAATGTAAAGAACAAGTAGGAGATTGTAAACTAGTGATTGCAGTAGGGGTTTCTGATGTGTTAGATTCAGGGATTTTCACATGGTATTAGAGGGATTGTAGATCATAGGCGACCGAAGACACCAACTAAGAAATCTGAGAATTTGTAGTAGAGAAGCAGTTGTCCTGAGAGACAGCACTGTTCCATAGCCAGAAAGGCAGAAGGAGTGACGTAGTGCAAAAGAGGTGACGCAGAGGCTCACACAGTGCCTGCATCAACATTCTGAGCCGGGAGAGGGAGATGTAGTAGCTGGGAGGAGCCCACGCAGTAGCTGCGTCAGTCATCAAGGCCAACGCAAAGGTAGAGGAGGGAAGATCAGGCTCACGCAGAGCCACATCATCTTTCTAAGCCAGGAAGGATTGGCACAGTTGGCTGGGAAGAGTTGATCCAGCCCATGCAGCGATTGCACAGAGCCTAAAGGGCTCAAATTCTTCGAGTTGTCGGGGCTAAGGGAGTTGTGCATATTTTGATTTGAGGAGCTGGTGGGACGTTGTTTCTGTTGGTGCAGAACAGTATCTAAGGGGACTGAACCAAGGTAGAGGGAATCACTGCCTTGAGAAATTTCTAGCCAAGAAATCTAAATTCGGGTTGCAGTAGTAAAGGAGGATTGGAGAGGAGTGATTCAACAATTGGCCGATGGATTTCCAAGAGGGAAATCAGGGTTGAGAGGGATTCTAGAGAAGAGGAGTAGAGATGGAAGTGAATGGATTGAGGGATTAGGACAAACTAGATGGGGATTCCAAGGAAGAGATAGATCCCTTCCTTATCAGGTTGCAAGGGATTCACGACCAACTTACTTCCGTGGGGTCTACTCCAGATCCAAATTTCTTAGTCAATACTACCCTGAATGCAGTATTTGAGGACTGGGAGATGTTTGTCCAAAGTATTTTGGGCAGCGCAACTCTCCCTAGTTGGGAGGAGATGTGGGGAGCTCTTCAACAAGAAGAGCTAAAGAGATTGACCAAGGCAGGGAGTAGCAGTAAGGGAGTTCAAATCAAGGAGGAGGAGGAGGATGCAACTCTCGCATCAACGCGACAACAGGGGCTACAAAAGAGGAAGAAGAAATATATATCCAAGTTCAAGTGCTTCAACTATGGGGAGCTGGGACATTATGCCTCTCAGTGCCCTAGGAAGAAAGGCAAGGGAGAAGCTTCCGACTCAAAGGCTTCTCTAGCAAAAGCGGAGAAGGATGTCAAGATTGATGACGATTATGCCATGAGTGTTCATGCGCCTCTAGAGAAGAAGTGGGGAGACATGGAGCTGTAGTTGGAAGGACTAGAGAGGGGGCAGGATCCTTGAGGTGCCCAAACTCTTGGATCACATACGGCTACAGGAGCCCTTAATGATAGTAGCATGATGATAGGTGTCGGGTGGAGCGAGGTATGATGGAGCAATAGTGGCAGAGCTAGAGTGCTAAAATCTGAGGCAGTGCAGTGAAGGTTGCAACAATGCGAGAGACACAGAGGTGTTTGCAGCAACACAGTGGTAGCAGAGGGAGCATAGGATAGCAGCTGAGGTAGCATCAACATCACGAGGCTTCCAGATTGACCAGGTTGTTAGTGATTGGGTGAATTTAGTTACTTACTTCTCAGTAACTAAGTTGCAGCGCAGCAGTTAGCAGTGGCAGTGCTATAGGCATCATGGACGACATTTTTTAGAGGGAGTTGCAGTACAAACGTAGCAGTGGCAGTGGCAGTGTCATGGGCAGTAGTACAAGAAGTAGTTGTGCAGTGGATGTGGGGCAGCAGGCCAAGCATCAGCACAAAGGACTGATGCGGAGGATCAGTGTGATGCTTCTATGGTGAAGCATTGCTAGAGCATATTCCTCGCTAAGAGGGAGTGTTGATTTTGGATAGCATCGGATGTGCTCTAGCCATGAAATTTGGTGGAGAGGCTAAGACACATGAGATTTCCAAAACCCAAAAATTGTTTGGAGAAATTCCACCCAGATGAGGAATTATTAAAATAATTAATATTTTTAATGGGTTCCTAAGTCTAAACTTAGGAAAATAAAAATATTAATGTGTATTAATAAAAATATGGGTGGGAAGGTTCTAAGTGACGAGGATCAAGATTGTTTTAATCTTAGTCATTGATTAGAGATCAGATTGAGGTCATTGATTCATCAACATGAAAAGTATAAGAGGAAGCTTGAGGGTCAGTTGCAAATACACCAAGTGATCATAGAATTTGATTTTTTGGGGCGAGTTTTGCTGAGGAAATCGAATTAGTGATCAGAGTTGCAGTAAGGGGTGGTTCAGTAAGGGATTTTCATCCGAGGTTGAAGAATACATAGCAGAGAGTCAGCGCAGTGCCGCGAGAGACAACGCAATGTCGGGAGAGACAACACAAGCCCTAGAAGGGTTGATGTAGAGGCCATAAAGCTGACGCAGAAGCCGCAGAGGCTGACGCTGGGCCCAAGAGGCAGTGCTGGGGAGATTCTATGGGGAAGACTGGGAGAGGATTAGCAGATTCCGAGCCGGGATAGGGTGACGTAGCTCCTGGAGGAGTGACACAGTTCCAGAGTAGTGCATGGAGTAGCTTTCGATGTCCAACATAAGAAACAACCAGAATTGTTGCGGGGTTTTATCATCCGTTTGCTGATTTGCTGGAATATCTATCTATGGATAGAGGTACTACTGCCGAGGATATTCTCTGTTGGGTGAGCCATTTCTAGCACCCTAGTTGTATTCACAAACTTTGCTTAGTAAAACAAACCCTCTATATGCTGCACTGGTTTTCCCAAATTGAGTTTTTCCGAGGACGATTGTCCAAAAATAACGATGTCCCTTGTGTTATTGTCTATGTTTATTTCAGTGCATGATATGTATATTTGTGAAGGTTGCAATAGTGTTTACTTCGAGGTTTATGCAAATAAATAACTTATTAACGTAAAGAACAAGAGATTGTAAACCAGTAATTACAGTAGGGGTTTCTGATGTGTTAGATTTAAGAATTTTCACAATTGATTCATAATAGGGATCCCCTTAAAAGATGTGGAATCTCATTATCAAATTAATGATATGTTTTTGCGTCCACGTCCAAATGATCAAGTTGTCACTCAACAGTGTTGTCTGTCTTGGAAGATTCAAGAAAAAATTACATCTCTAGAAAGAATGAATTTCTTGTTTACCTCCTGGTAAAGATAATTATCTTGGTGGTATTTGAATACCCCAAGATGATGCACTTCCGACTCCTTGCATCAAGCTTGCTTCTTTGTTCCTTAGGAATCAAGGCATCATAGGTGGAACCAAAGACCCTGAGATCCTTTATGTTGGTTTTTGAGGTAGCAGCGGACAAGTGTTCTAGTCTCTATGGTGTCTAAAAGGCTAAGGAACACGAGATATCCAAAACCCAGAAAAGGTTCTGTAAGAAGACTCTTAGAAACACCTCAATTATATTATTTAGCTTATAATTAAATATTTTCTAAGTCTAACTTAGGAAAAGTGGTTAATTAAATCATATTAATAGAGGGAGGTCGATTTTCCTCTAGAGACTTTCGGAAAATTTAATTGGAGTCAAAATGATCATAGTCATTGATTGAGATGTGTTAATGGTCGTTGGTTTCCAAATAGAAGATTATAAGAGTAGGGTCAGTGGGATTGGAGAGATACAATTGAGACACACAGTTGAGCAGCTCGACTACTTAGTTGCAGTGATTCGGCAAGGGCACAGTTGAAGCTAGGGAGAGAGTCAGTGGCAAGGTTTTCAGTAGAGATTTGGGAGCATGATTCCAAAGGAGATTTCTAAATATTTTCCAGTGTCAGAGTGACAGGGAAGGGAGGCTGAAATTATCTGAAGAAGAGGCTGAATCAACTAGTGCGAGTAGCCAATTTGAGAGTGTTAGTGGCAAAGAAGTTCATTTCAATGAGCCAGAGTCGAATCTAGCATCTAGAGGCAAAGTGAGTGAGCCTAAAGCAATCTAGGAGGTAGGACGACTTGTTGGGAAGGATTCCCAGTGGTTGTACAAATTTTCGAAGGCAAGAAATGTGCATTTCTAGTCAGGTGGTGTGAATAGCCAAGGAGTACAAGTTTGTTGGGAGAGGTCGGATCCAATTGCAGAGGAAGACAGTGAGTCTCTAGATTATTTTTCAGTGGAGATTATTATTTGCTGAAGGTTTTCCAGTGAAAGCAACTAGTTGTAATCTCTAAAAAATTGCTTATATTAATAAAACCCTCATCTGTTGCACCGATTTTCCCTTCGAGGTTTTTCTAGGGACTATTGTCCAAAAATAACAGTGTCAAAATTATTGTGTGTGCACATTATTTTCTCAATTCTAGTATTTTATTTTCCGCAGTGTTTTTATTTTTGAAGATTGCAATAGCGGATTGTGCATTATTTGTTGTAATAATAATTTATAGAAGACAAATAAACTACATAAATTAGGAGAATAATACCCAGTTATTGCAATCATGGAAATTTCACACCTTGCCGAAGGTATGTGGCCATAGCACATTTCATAAGGAGTCTCATTTTCAAGAGCATGAGATGGACATCTATTTTTCAGATACATTACACATAAAACCGCATCAACTTTACATTGTTGAAAAACATCATTGAGTCGTGTTCATTCACTTAGCTACACCATTGGTTTGAGGATTATATGGAACAATGATTTGATGTTGAATTCCATGTTGGTGAAGATAGTTTTCAAATGCATTAGAAGTATATTATGTTCCATTATTAGTATGCAGGAAACCAATGCGTGATTGTCCATCATTTTCAATCCATGCATGAAATCTATGGAAGTTTCGAAAACTTGTGATTTGTTTTTCAATAAATATACCCAACACATCCTAATGTAACTATCAATAAAAGTCATCATATATTTATTATCATTTGCAAAATGAGTATGCACATGGTCACACAGATCATAATGAATTAGTGAAATATTTTTATGTGCTCTAAAAGTAGAATTATGAAATGGTTGTTTGTTATGCTTTCTTAGGACACAAGCATCACATTGCTTTAGTTTCCTAGGTATATGGAAAAGCAGAAACACCATTCTTTTGCAGAAAATAAGATTGTCATAATTAACATGTCAAATATCGCATGCCATAAAAGACTAGATCACAATGTACCTTCATCATAATGAGAAATGCATGCAGAACTTTGTGCTTGAGTAGATGTCCCTTTCAACTTCAACAATATCTCATCCTCCATTCCAGTCATCACAACCATGTTGTCATATGTTTTCCTTATTTCTACTTTGCCATCAAACATATGAATAGAGTGGCCTTTCTAGAAAATGTGAATAAGGGACGACATATTTCTTTGCAGCATTGGATTATAGGCTCTAGTGCCTCCTTCCTTCTCCTATTGTGTCATATTTGTAAATCCTTCAATCCTATCCCAAGTTGTTCTTAAGGGGGGATGTTAGGATATTCCGACACATAGGAAATAGTTAAGTTCAACTTGGTCTAGTATAGAGTTAGGTAAGCGTTAGGTAAAGTGTGTTTCTTTACCGTTGTACATTTTGTAACTTACAATCCGACGGTCACGATATGTAGTGATCCGACGGTTCCTTCTCTCCTCGGTATTACCGACACTTGATCCGTGGCTTGACACCCAATTGGTCCATGAATTCTATTTAAAGCGCATGGAGGGTCATTTGTAGGTTAACCGTGCATGAGAGAAGCTTATGTAAATTTTCATTCTTTTATTAATAAATTGCCTGTAGTAGCCACGTTGGCGCAGGCCGTGAACTGTTTCCCTCTCTGAGGGTTTTAACCACGTCAAAATACGGGTGTATTGATCTGTGAT
>APFE031743995.1:41092-52168 GCA_000404065.3 Pinus taeda | reverse complement strand
CAAGTGGAAATCCTCTTCACAATACAAAAAGAATTAGCTCTCAAGCTATTCAGTTCTCAATGAACTATGAAGATATGATGATATGTCTCATGAACCACCCAACCCCTGTTTATATAGGCTTTCCCTATGGTCCTTACGTAGTTATCTTAGGAAATAATAGCAAAAGCATGTGCTATTAATTCCAACATACCAAAAATAACCAATGGTCCAACTACGTATTCCTTGAGAACACTAGTTCCTCAACCATGCAAAAGCTACTTACTAGAAATAGTTAAGCATTTGATAGTACACTGTCCCACATCTGATCTCAATTGGGTCTCTGACAGAACTGACATGCAACAGTTATCCATGAGTGAATCCTCATTTATCTAAAATAATAGTTGTCACATGCATGCAAGCATTAACAAACTATATTTTATTATTTTAACAACTTGTTAAAATAATCTAACTGCACTTGACTAGTTAGAACTAAGTCAACTAATTCTCTCATTATAGAACTCATACTTATTTCCTCAATCAGTGGAGGAAATTAAGGATACATTCCTCAATCAGTGGGACAACTCATGTGCATGTTTACAAAGACTTCAAATTCGAATTTCCTTAACTAATTAACTCATGGAGATTAATTAATTAATATTTTAAACCACTGTTAATACCAAATTCGTTTTTACTTCCTATAGTTAGACCAGAGACTGCTAAAAATAGGAAGGGACCCAGAAATGCTATTTTTAGAAGATTCTATTTTTAGTAGTTTCACCTCACCCAAGGTGGCCAAAATGCTCATTAGCCAAACTGCTATTTTTAAAAGTGCTATTTTTAGCAATTCTATTTTTAGCACTTTCTAAATTTAGCATTTCTTGTTGCACACTTTTCAACAGCTACCACGTTGTGCTTTCCCTTCACATACTTTATCTCAAAATCGTAAACCTGGAGCTTACTCACCCATTTTTGTTGCCTCTCCTCTAAGGATTGTGCTCAAAAAGGAAATGAAGACTATTGTTATCAGTCTTCACTTTGAATCGGTTGCCCACCAAATACTATCTGAATTTGGCCAACATATGCATCACTGCCAACATCTCCTTGTCGTACACAGAGTACAACCGCTCATGAGGCTGCAATTTCCTACTCTCAAATGCAACAGGATGGCCCCCCCTGTGTCAGAACGGCTCCAATCCCTTCACCGGACACATCACACTCCAATACAAACGACTATGTGAAATCCGGCAAGGCTAAGACCAGACAGCTGCTCATGGCCCTCTTGAGGTGCGTGAAGGCCTCCTCTGCCACTTGCGTCCACCCAAAATCTCCCCTCTTCGTCAAATTAGTAAGAGATGTCGCAAGCTATGAGAACCCTCTCACAAATCTCCTGTAGTATGTACAAATGCCCAAGAAGCCCCTCAGCTCCGTCATGTTCCTGGGTGTGGGCCAATCTAGAATTTCCCGAATCTTCTCCTGATGCACCTTTACTCCATCCTCCCCAATCACATGCCCTAAGTACAACATCTCGGTTAGCCCAAACTCACATTTGGACAACTTCACATACAGTTGTTGCTCCTCAAGTATGCAGAGCACCTCCTCCAAATGTTGAAGATGCTCCTCCCATGTTCTGTTGTAAATGAGTATGTTGTCAAAAAAGACTAAAACAAAACGTCTCAGTTGTTTACGAAACACATGACTCATACAGGACTGGAATGTGGCCGTAGCATTGGTTAGCCCAAAGGGCATCACCAAGAACTCAAATTGTCCATAAAGGCAGCAAAAGGCAATCTTTGGGATATCTTGCTCCCTCATGCGAATTTGTTGGTACCCTAAGCGCAGATCTATCTTAGAAAAATATTTAGCTCCCCTTAGCTCATCCATCAACTCATCTATGCACAGAATGGGCTGCCTGTTCTTCAAGGTCTTTTTATTACGAGTCTAGTAGTTTATGCACATGCGCAACGTCCCATCTTTCTTCTTCACCAGCACCACAAAAGAAGCAAATGGACTTGAGCTAGGCCTAATGTGTCCCAACCTCAACAACTCCTTAATGGCCGGCTCTATCTCATCCTTATAGGCCCTTGGGTACCTATAAGGGGTGGTGATGACTGCGTTCACCTCCTCCTCTAGCTCAATGGTGTGCTCAAACCCCCAGTCCGGTGGTCTACCTAGTGGGACATCCCCAAAAACCCCCTGGTGCTTCTCCAATAGGGCTAATATATCTGGATGTGTGACGTGTGTCTTTGTCCCCAACCCCAAAATCCGTAGCTCAACAGCCCACTCCACATCTCCATGGCACAGATTTGCCTCCATTCGATGGGCTGAAACTGTCTGAGGGGGATAAGAGTGCATGCCCCTTAGTATTATTGGCTTCCCATCCAGACCTTGGAACTCCATCTCGAGTTTCTGCCAATCAGTCATGACCTTTCCCAACGCATACAACCACTGGACACCCAACACCACATTAGTGTCTAGGACATCAACCACAAAGAAATGGTCAGTAAGTGAGTAGTTCCCCATCTTCAAGGTCAACCTAGGCACATACTTGGTACACTGCATGGTCCGGTCTCCAGGTACCAAAACTGAAAACCCCTCAAATGTAGTTGTTTGGATGCCCCTACGCTCCACCATCTGGGCATCAATAAAATTGTGGGTGGCCCCACTATCAACTAGGACTGACACACATTGCCCCTGTATGATCCCCCTGATCCGAAGTGTCAAATACTTCAGCACACCTTGAAGTGAAGCGAGGACTCGCCAGTTGGGGCAAATGGTCATCCTCTAGGTGGTGGTGGTGGTGGCCCTCCTGTTGATAGTCCCCCCTCATCTCCCGGCTCCTCCCCTGCCTCAGCCTCCTCCTCCTCAGGCTCACTATCTGAGAACACCTCGATGAAATGGGATTTGCCCTTGGTACACTTATGCCCTGGTGCCCAAGGCTCCTGGCACGTGAAGCACAACCTCCTCCTCCTGAGGTCCCTCCAAGTGTCAACGTCCAGCTGGCTACATCCTCCATCCCTCTGTGGTGGCCTCGCATGTCTGTTCCCTGATGGAGCTGTGGATCTTGTGGGAACAAAAGCTCGGTTCTTAGGCACTGCGTCAATCATGTCCCAAGTCCTAGAAATGGCATCTTGTAGTGATGTGAACTTGTAAGCTCTCACCCAACCACACAGAGGCTCAACAAGCCCCTCCACAAACAACATGATCAGTCGTGCCTCCAAAATATCGGTCACCATCACTTCAAGTCTCTGGAACTCAGTAATGTAGACCTCTGCGCTGCCAATTTGTCTCAAATGGGCCAGCTCTCGGAAGTGTAGCTCTGGGTCCTTCCTTTCAAACCTCTCCAACAATCTCCTAGTGAATTCCATATAAGTGGTGATGTGAAGGTGCCCCAACGTGATCAACCCATGACACCACCACTCATGGGCATCACCCTCTAAGTGAAGGGTGGCAAAGCGTATGGCATCAGCTTCCCTCATGGGATTCAGGTGAAAGTATGTATCAAGTTTCTAGATCCATGCCCTAGTTGAGCTCTTTGCCGACCCATCGTAATTTGGGAGTGTGATCTTCCCCGATAGCTTCTGCACATCTTTGTTGGATGCTCCTCCTCTATAGTGGCCTCTAGCCCCAGTAGCGCGCCTCTCCTTGAGGTGAATGTACTCTCCAAAAGACATCGCCCTCTTGATCCGCCCATTCAACCCCCCGTACTCATCAATGCCTGATGCGACAGAATGTACCAAATCCACAACTGGGTCCGATTGTCTCTCTGGCTCGGCCTCCTCAAATGAGGCATCGTGGGGCAGTTAGCTTTCCCATGTTGTGGGGTGTATGGAGGCTGATAGGTACAACTGCCTCCTCCCGCTCTAGAACCCCCTTCACCTTGAGGTTCTCCCTCCAACCTTACACCCATCTGCAGGCCCATCACAAGCTACATCATGTCCATCATCAACTTCCCTTGCCTCATCATCTGTTGCTTGGCCCTTAGTAGCTCCTCTAAGACCTAGTCTGTATTCCTCTATCTAGGCTACTCATTCTCTTCTTGGTTCTCCATTCGGCCTCTGATGTTATCCACTTTGGTGTCTAAAAATGGGTTTTTCCCCTCTTCTCTACCTCGACCCCTGCCTCTGCCTCTACCACGGCCTCTTTGGAAAACCAGTCCTTGGTATCTTGGTGGCATCACCCACTCTTGTTCCCGACTCTAGCCAAGAACATGCTTTGATACCATTGTAATGTTCCAAAGTAGAAATTTATAGAGATAATAAAGACATACAACAATTACAACAGAAATTTACCCAGTAAACACTCATGTAAACATAAATTTGCCCGGAACACCAAATTGGCCAATTTCATTAATTATAAATGTTGGAGTACAATATGAGATGGAAGGAGTGCACCTAGGCTTGCACAAGGCAAGATACAAGCCTCGGGTGAATGATACAATAGTGCTTAGCTGTTGTAATCTTTGTTGCCTCCAAAATATTGCGTTGTCCCCTGAAAACTACTCTGCTAGCTTACTTTCAGCTCTGATTTACCCCCTCAAAACAACCCAGAAATTTCTGTAACTTTGGGGATATACTCCTCTCCAAAAACCCAGAAAAACCCAGAAAGGCTTTTGTCTAGTTTTGACTTGCCAATTTCAACCCCTTGGGGATTGGCCCTTCTCCGACACTAGTGCTCACTGCTTGCAACTGAAACTGTTGTAACTTGCTGCCATAAGACTGCAAACCTCCCCAAATCAGACTCCCAATGATCTCTCCACAACCCAGCTCCCAAATCCTCCTGCTAAACCTCCAACCAAGAGTCCCTCTCTAGTGACTGCGCAATCCAGAGTGGGGATGACGCAATACCTCCAATCTACAATTCGAACTGGGTGTATGGTTGGCTCTACTGCTGCAAATTCTCCTCTAGAAGATGAAAATTCGACGTGGGCAATGGAAGCCCTCCTAGGATGGCACTCGAAGTCCAACAAAGAGAGGGGCGAGCTTCACTCCTTGGGAAGCTCTTGTGCTGAATAGCACTCTGTAGCTTAGCTAAACAGCCAAAGCAACAATGAAATTCTTCAAATGATCAAAATCCCCAAATACTGCTCGCTTCATCCTATTTATGCTTGCTCCCTTGGGCCCCACGTGGGTCCCCATCAAATATTTCAAACCCCACTTAGGAAATTTGAATTGCCTTCATCGGGTGCGTATTTTTGGGTGGGTGAGTGGACCCATGCCTGGAATTTCAAATCCTCTCTGCTTATCAAATGGAAATTTGATGACGTTTTTATATTTTTCATGCCCTTCATTTTACATTCTACGCAAATTTGTGAACGTCTACCTCCTCTTATCTAAAATTCGCTTTCAACTACTTTTGCATCTCAATTTTCATTAATCTTCCACTAAAAGTGCCTTTTTTTTCCTAAGTTAGCATAAACATGTTAATTGTTGCAATTTTATTCCATAGTAATATCTTTTGTTTAATTCTCTCTCAATCATATAATCTCTTATTTTCAAATTAAAGGAATAAGTTATTTCATTCTCAATTTTATTTTATGTTATAAAATATTTGACATTAAAAACTATTTCAATTTGCAAAGTAGATTTAAGGATATAGATTTTGTTATTCATATGATAACTTTCTATTTATATAATGAAAAATAACTAGACCTTAATTCCATTAATTTTTATATCTTTAAATTTTATATGATTTTAATTTAGCATATATGTATGTGTATGTGAGAGAGAGAATTGATGAAGAAAAAAACTACTAAGACTCATACTTAATGTTTTTGGCTAAAAGATTTATAATAATGAGATATCCATAATTTATTTTTATTCTTATTCATACAAAGCATTATAAATTCTCCAGACTTTTGAAAATATAAGCAAAACAACTAATCCTTACTTCTTATTTAAGAGTTATGTGTTATAATTATATTAATTGAACTTCAATTTCATTTAATCATTAAAACAACTAATTTATAAAACACCCAAAATATATTATAACTAATTAAATCAACATTAAACCTAAAAAACAATTAAATTATTTTTAAAAATCCACCCAAAAATACCATTAAATTATTTTAAAAAATACACAATAGCATTTTGATTTTTTTTTAAAATAAGAAAAGCCTCCAACCTCAAGTGCATACCACTCGTTGAAACAACTAAATTTTTATTAACCTCAAACCATGTACATTCATAAAACTCATAAAACTAGCCACCCCAATCAAACGTACAACCTCACGAACCACATTGGGAGTAAGTCCTAGAATTTCTTTAGCAAGTCAAAAACACCTCAAAATACTCTAGTGCTTTACTGCACTGATAGCAACGATGTAAACTATAAACATTTTAAACCCACACTGCAAAATACTTTAGTGCTTTACTGCACTGATAGCAACGATGTAAACTATAGACATTTTAAACCCTGGTTGGGCATACAAGTGGGATAAGGATGGCCTCTCAACTCTTGAGGAAGTGTGAAGTACATACGTACACTTATGTCAATAAATTTAAAGTTTTGGGTGCATTAAATATTATTAGTATGAATGCTATCTCAATCCATTTAAATTTGAATATGTGAAGTTTCAAAATGCATATGACAAGTTCACATAAATGAATAACATATCAAATTTGGAATTTGATATATGGTGTCTTCTTAAAGGATTATCCCAGGAAGCTTTTAGTTGAGATAACAATTTGGTTATTAGGATTTACAAAGTTTGAACCCTTAACCAATCCAGTTATAAACACACAAATTCTAACTAGAAATAATTATGGGTGGTATAGGACACTGCATTATACAACAAATTGACGTGAATCATATAGATAAAATATCAATTGCATTCGGTTTCCAAAAATAAAAATATTTTACCAAAAAGTTTCCAAAAATAAAAATATTTTACCAAAAAGTTTCCAAAAATAAAAATATTTGGTAAAATGTTAGACCACCTATTGTATTGAAAGAAAAAAAGTTTACTCGAAAGATGATAAATTCAAAGAGAAAACAATAGAAAGAAATACGGTGCACTAAGAAAATCAGAAATCGAATTTGAAAACATAAGATTATGATAATCAACTAATGGTAACGTACTTAACAATATTTAAATATTTGAAAAAAAATAATAACAATTTACTCACAAAACCATATTAACCATTTATAATAAACCAAGTTCTTTAATTTTCAATTTGCATTAACAAAATAAATCATGTTTTACAATGGACCTTAATTTTAAAAAATTGTGTCATATCCTCCTCTCCTTCCATTTCTACACAATGCCGAAAACATCTCAACCGGAAGGGCTATGGCAGCGGAGGGCAAGTCGTCCACGCTGTCCTCGACAATATTCACCTCCATATGAACAGCAGGACTGCAATAGAAAGTCTCGTGAAACGATTCCTGTAGCCAAAAGGGAATTTCACTGCATGAGATGGGGTCGGTGCCGGAATCCTGTGGGAAATGGGAAGGGCCCAAGGGTGCGAGGCGTAGTTGAAGATGGGGATTCAGGAACCCCATTTCTGTAGGGCTCTATTTTAGAAAGATTACATTGGAACACAATCTGGTTGCACTAAATTATTGTGATATGGCATTGAATTTTGATTAATAAGCTTTGACCGTATTGGAGTTACTAGGGCACGCTAGTGAGCTTGAGAGTGGAGTTACTAGGGGCAAGACAAAGAGCTGAATTCTTAGTTGTAAATATTCAATGCAATTATGCTTTATTGCGGAGTTGTGGATTTAATACGGACACACCGGAGAGATTGAAAGTGCAGCCAACTACTTGTATTTAAACTTATGCTAAGTGGAAAATCCCTTAAATGGTCTGGGTATTATAATTTTTGACGGTTTAAATTTGAAATTAGACGTCATTCTGACAGGTTGCAGATATAAAAGAGACGTCATATTTGACGGGTTAAATTTTCCGTTTGCCATCAAATACGTCTTGAAACCCAAAATACGTCTTACACAATATCAAATTCCAAGCCTGAGTGGACTCCACAATCCACTAAAAGCACATTGAACCCTTTTCCTAAGTTTTCCCACATATTTGCCTAAAGCCAAAAATATCAAAATTGCCAAAATTGATTTTCTCCTCACCTTGGGAAAATTATTAGGAATGCGTATTACAGAAGATGATAGAAAACCTATGCTCTAATACCATGTCAGGGCAGGTGAAGTAACTCACAAACTTGATTGATTTTCCATTAATCAAACATACATATATATACAATGATGTTGTGACCTTTGGTTTCAACTTCCAAGGTCCCATGTCTCTTCCTTCTAATGGTTCAGACTTCTCATTAGAAAATATTCACAATTCACCAAATCCCTAAGGATTAGGTGTCTAACATAATTAAAATCATAAAACACAATGGCTTTAACATTTTATGAAATAATGAAAACCATTGCTAATGAACATTAAAGTGAAATAATACCTTCATGAACTTAACTGAAAATAAATGATATACATATATTTGAATTGAACTTCATTGCATATAACTTTATGTTGAACAAACTACATATATACAAGATAAGGCATGTACTGCATAATTAACACTGTTCAAATGCAAGTAAATGCATAACAAGCCGAAATAATATTTACAAAATAATTACAAGAAGCACATTGATATCTTTGCAACATACATCACTGATCTCTGCAATTGTTTGTAAAGTCAATACTGATATAATGATCTCACTTCAAGTAAATATACAATCCTGAAAAGAAAGAATAAAACCCTAGTTGTTCAATAAAGGGAAGGAAGTTGACAACGAGTTAGAATAATTTAGGAGTTGTAATCTACAATATTGAAAATAAAGACTAAAACCCCAGTTGTTCAACGAAGAGGAGCTATTCAACTAGTCATCATAATTTATTAAGTTGTAACCTACAATCCTGAAAATAAAGAATAAACTTATAAACTCCAAGTTGTTCTATAAGAGAAGGAACTATACGATTAGTTAGCATAATTTGGAAGTAAGATGTAACCTACGCTCAGATTAAAGTCTCTTCGGATTCTTTTGGGAGCATCCAGTCATAGCAAACACCCTGCAGGTCAAACAAACTTTCTAATACTGCGTAAGACCTAATTAAGCAGCTGATTCCATAGTCATAGCTTTAAAATATTAAAAATAGCAACAAGTAGTAAACATACACTGTCAAGTAAACAATCACCTCAAACTAGAATTAGAAATACTGGTATATTGCATGCTTATCAAATACACACTATATGGATTAGTATCTGAAGTCATTTATGGACTTCTGTACGTTGTAGAATTTAAAGTACTTTTGTTACAAACGACACTATTGAAACTAGTTCAAAACATAACTGTGTTTATTTATAAAATTATACTAACATTAAGAGAAATTGAATAGACTAATCATGGTTATCTTAAGATATGAAAATCAGTTTGCTAAAGAAATGGCAAAGCTAAGAGTGGGTGAAACAGACCATTTACAAATTATGTTTTGCAGGGGCAGGATATATTTGAAGATATCTCCTACTCAGTGTGATAAGCATATAGATTTGAATGAAACCAACATGAAAAACTGTTGTCAAATATGACTCCACTAACTCGACTCTAGACAAATATATCTACTTGTCCAGAAAAAATGCTACCAACATTTCTGTATTCAAATATAAGGAAACTAACTTCAGACTGTCTAATTTCTTTCTCTGGTTATTGAGGTCGGGATTAGTATGGTCCTAACACTAGCTAGCAAACTTCAAGATCCTTCTAGCAACAGAAAAGATGCCAGGTTACAACAGCTAGTGGGGTACAGTTATTCTCTAGGAAGATAAAAGAGAGGGTTGTTAATATTCTTATCACTATCGAAAATTTTCCCAAACTACTCCATGAGATTCAGATGTAACCTCCAGCTTATATGATTTAGAATTTTGTCTCCATAAACTGAACGTTGTATATTGCATTCAAAAGCCAAAAATCAAACAAGTATGACAAAGTACTCATTTGTCACATGGATATCACATTTATTGATAAGAATGTTTGAGGCAGGTTTATCATGAAAAATAATCAGTGAAAAGTTCATAAATAAAGCAATAGTTTGAGATCCCTATCTACAGATTTTATGTCTTAACAGTACAAGAATTAAAACCTGAGTTTTCCAAATCACATATGATCTTTTAACTATTGAATGATAGTAAATTTTCTCTCTTTTTCTGCAACTCTGCATTGTTATCCATCTAAATATTAAATGGTATCAGAGCCCAATTTATAGGGCTCCTGGGGGACACGAGGTGCCAATTTCTTGCAATCAAGATTACAGGAAATCTTAATTCATATACACGCAGAATTTCACCAGCTTGGGAAGTACTGAACACAGGCATAAATGGGTTTACGAATAGAATACATATGGTGGGGAGATGGAGAGTGTATATATATATATTATATATATAAAAGAATACATATTGGGGGAGATGGAGAGTATATATATATATATGCAAAAATACCATGAGACATAAATGAATCAGTTACCATTCATCAATTAGATTTATAAGCATTCATGTCATTTATAACCATTGAAAATAATAAACTCAGATATTGTCATAAACAACATTTCTCTATCTCCAGTGCCATAAATAAGCCAACCACTGCTAAGCATTTAATCAAGAACATTTCAGCTACTAACTTCTAAATCCTAAAATTACTGAAACAGTGAATCCAACTGTTGGCATTTAACAAAAGAATATCCCAATTGCACCCCCAGAAGAAGTGTTGGAATCTGTGATTAAACCCAATTTTGGCGGTTGGCCAGCAATTCAACTGAGGTGTATTTGAGTTGATCGACTGACTCACCGGACACTTGACTAGGCTGTGAGGGTTGGAAAACTAACCCACATGCACATAAACGGCTTAAATTCACAGGTTTTTCTAACCATTTGAGATGGACATGGGTGATCAAAGTTCACTTCATAAACTATGTTTTAAGGGGATTGATTGGCCACTAAAATATAAATAAGTCAGCTCATGTGTTGAGCAATATGATGAAAAGTGTCATGACATGCAATACTGCACTCTGGGCCAGTGTTGCGGGGGGGCGGGCCCCCCCCCCCCCCCCCCCCCCCCCCCCCCCCCCCCCCCCCCCCCCCCCCC
>APFE031743995.1:0-39917 GCA_000404065.3 Pinus taeda | reverse complement strand
ATGTTGCAGCAAAAGATTGGGAATTGTTTGTCCAGAGTATCCTGGGCAAAGGGACTCTCCTACCTTGGGACGAGATGTGGGCAGCTCTTCGCCAGGAAGAGATTAGACTATAGTCAAAGACAGGTAGCACCAGCAAAGGGATCAAAGTTCAGCAGGAGAAGGAGAAGCGAAAGAAGAAATATCTCACCAAGATCAAGTGCTTCCACTGTGGGGAGATGGGTCATTATGTGACCCAGTGCCCAAGGAAGAAGAGTAAGGGAGAGTCTTCCGAGACTAAGGCAGAGCCAGCACGGGCAGAGAAGGAAGTTTTGACAAACGATGACTGTGCCATGAGTGAACATGCACCACTTGAGCAGAAGTGGGGAGACATCGAGCCGTAGTCAGGTGGACTATAGATGATGAGGGGCAGGATCCTCAAGGTACCCAGCCTCTTGGATTAGACCTTGCTACGGGAGCCCCGACGAGGAGTAGCAAGACTGGCTGAGTGGGTAGAGACAGATGCGGATGGAGAAACAAAGAGAGCTACAGTGCAAGAGTCCCTAGAAAGAGCAGAGCTAGCAGGTTGCAGCAGTACGAGAGGCACAAGAGTGTTGCACCAGTGCAGGAAGGCACAGCAAGGTGTGCAATGGTGCGAGATGCAGAGAGTTGTTGCAGCAACGCAGAGGTTAGAGAGGGAGCACTTCTCAACGGCAGAGGGAGCTTCAACATCAGTGGGAGTCTCTAGCCCAACAGAGAGGTCAGTTGGGAGATCAGTTACTTAGTTCTCAGTAACTGAGTTATAGTGCAGCAGTGGGCAACATGATGCAACGTGATGAGAGGAAGTGTAGTGCAGATGCAGTGCTGGGAGGAAGGACCAACAACAGCACAGATGTAGAGAGAGCTGTCGTACAGATGCAGCAATGGCAGTGACAAAACCATGGGTAGCAGTACAGGAGGCAGTAGTGCAGAGGATGGTGGATAGGAAGGCCTAGCATCAACACATGTACTGATGCCAGATGATCAAAGTAATACTCAGTGAGAGGTATTGCTAGAGCACAGTCCTCGTTAAGAGAGAGTGTTGATTTGGGGTAGCATCAGATATGCTCTAGTCACGAAATTTGGTGGAGAGGTTGGGGCACATGAGATCTCCAATACCTAGAAAGGGTTTGGGCAGATTCTAAACAGATCAGGAGATACTAAAATCATTAATATTTTTAATGGAATCCCTAAGTCTAAACTTAGGGAAAATAAAATATTAATGTGTATTAATATGAATCTGTGTTAGAATGGTCCAAAAGACATGGATCAAGCCAGATCTAATCTTAGCCATTGATTAGGGACTTAATCTCGGTCGTTGAGATGTCAACAGGAAAGGTATAAGAGGAGGCTTGAGGGTCACTTGGAGAGTACACCAAAGTGATCAGTCATTATATTCTCTAGAGCGGGGCTTGTTAAGAGAGGTAGAATCAATGATTGGGAGAGCAACCGAGGGGTATTGAGTACAGAGAAATAGAGAAGGCATAGATTGTGCCGGGAGAGCAGCGCAGCAGCCAAGGAGGGTGAAGCAGAGCCAGCAAGGGCTCACGCAGAGGCAGCCCAGTGTTGCGCAAAGCACCAGAGGGGCCAGCGCAGCTGACGCAAAGGCTCCCAGAGCCTCCTAGGGCTAACGCAAGCCTAGAAAGGCTGACGCAGGGCCAACGTGAGACAGAGAAGGGATGACGCAGTCCAGTTTGGGCAGACACTGGGGTTGCAGAGCAGTTTTGTGCTGAGGTGCTGCCGGAAGGATTATCCGGGGTTTCGGCTAGGAGATTTGTCTCAAACTGAGAGGTATTACTGCCAAGAAAATTCTCTGTTGGGTAGGCCAGATTGTACTCTGATAATAAGAGAACCCTCAGATATCTGCACCAGTTTTCCTACATTGGGTTTTTCCTGGGACATTGGTCCAAAAATAATGGTGTCATATGGTGTGATTGTTTCTGTTTTTTTCAGTTGTTGGTCTGTAATATATTGAGCATGCACTGGTGTTTATTTTCAGTATTTACTTTGTAAATAACTTGTTAAAGGAAAATTAACAAATAGGTAGGAATAAATCAAAAAAAGTGCATGAAGGGTTTCTAAGCTAAGTTAGAAACTTCAACAGCAGTTTGTAACTTTCTTTGTTCGCATTCGACTTCTTGTCCTCCTTGCCTTTCTTTGGTGTTGAAGAAAATGCACCCATTACAATAAAATACAATATGCCAGAGAAGTAAATACACAACAGACTTGCCTTGGTCTCTGGTTTGTTTGCAACCTAGAATTCAACAACAACAGATACAACATGTGTTGTCGAATCAACAACCATTCGAATAGTTTTGCACTGCGTTCTTTCACTTGATTCTATCCACATCTCCCAATTTGAATCATTGCTAGCTTCACCATCACTTGTTCCATGTTTATTTTCAAAATCCTCTTATTGGATCATATAACGTTGAATCCAATCTGCTCCCTCTGCTTGAAGCAGTGCCTTCTACCCATCCTTGACATTTAATTTTGGCTTAAGTGCATTTTCGAAGACAAAGTCTTTGTTGGACTCTTCAAATTGAAATACAGAAGGTGCCCAATCTGCACGAGCAACGGAAATTACATTCGCTGATTTTTCTGCACCTTCATATTCTAGAACTGATACTCCACTTGAGAACTTCAGGGGGAGCTCATTTCCAGGAATATTTAAGCATATCCAATCTAATATTGTCTTCAGTGCCATTCCTTCTGAACCCGGAAGTGTGGAGAAAGCCCGCTCGATTTTCTCGGAGTTGAAACCCTCGCAAGTGAGCTTGTCGTAAATATTGAGAAGCCTTTTAGTCCTCTGCGCCTTTGACATCACCATCTCATCCACATCAAGATCAGCTTCAACTGGAGCATCATCTTGATCGATTTCCTCTTTATATTCATCATTATTTATCACATCTTCATGTTCATTATCATTCTTTTGATCAAAATCTTCTTCTCCTGCTTCACCTTGTTTCCTTTCTTCACCATCGCTATCATCTTCCTCTGCATAACTCTTGTTTAGACATGTTGTAACTTCTGCACATGATTTTTCTAATCGCTGAAATGCTTCTTGAATTTTACTAAACTACTCATTGCATTCAGGATGTGAACATAATGGCACATTATGCAGCGAACAACGCTCAAAGGCCCGCATGATTATATTGTGCACCATGGCTCTGATACCACTGAAGCATAAAAACTAATAGCTTGTAGACTTGAATGTAAAAATACACAAGAGGTATTTGTAATAATAATTTATTATAGATAAAAATGTACAAGTGATATGAATGTTACAATGAGGCCTTGCTTTTATACCTAAGCAGGTGACCTTTCATGATTAGGCATGTCTTTTAGACATGCCTTTTCACTTAACTTAATGACTATTTAACATAATCAATTTTTGATTATTTAATATTTACATTTATTTTATTTATTTACTTGTTATGAAAAATATTCATAACATTCAACCTCAATCTCTAAAATTAGTTTTGCAAAAAGCATGATTTTATAGCGGAAACATAACCACATTAAATGACACATTGTTGGGACAATGGAATGAATTCACTCGCTATTAACACACTTATTGCCTGACGTTATTTCCATAAACAGCCACAAACTAATTCAAACTCAATCTATGAAATTAGTTTTCAAAATGCACAATTTTAAAGAAAAAACACTACCACATCACGATTTTCCAATATGACAATTTTATCGACCAAAACAATTGGTGATTTTTTCTTGACCAAAAAAATCATGATATTATCACAGAAATCATGATTTTATCCTGACACAATTCAAAAAATCTGAAGTCGCGCCTATGACCTTGTTTAAGTTGAAATTTGGTTTTTTTTGGTCATTTTGCAAACAATCAAAAAGGGTTTGAGAGTAGAGGAGGAGAATATTTTTTCTAGGGCAGCAGATGAGAACATTGTTTCTTTTGGCTAATTCCGTGAATTTTTGCAGTGGGGATCAATTTCCCTCAACAATGTGTGCACTTGCAGGTATGGGCATCCATTTCCGCCCTAATTTTTGGCTTTTTCTAGATCTTTCTTTGAGTTTCAATCACCCATTTTTTTCCATGATTTTGCTAGGGGTAGAGTGCTTTTTTATTTTTCACTATCTATTTATTGAGTGGAGAGGGTTTACCAACCAATGGCCAACTTCCCACAGCCACTACTGTATTTTCCATTTGGCAATTTGCAACCTACAGGTATGTCCCTCTATTATTTGAATTTTTTCTTTAATTAAACTTGTTTTTTCTATGCAAATTTTCTATTTATTTTCAATCTTTGATTGTTAAAAAGTTGATTTTTATGTTTTTCAAAAAAAAAACTTATGCCCTAGGTTCAATCATTACATTGAAGACTAAAAATACCAAGAGCTTTGGACCCTATGGGAATATGGTGAACCCGAGGGGCATGTTACCGTCCAAACTAGCAGGGGACCTAGGAGGGGTTCCTATAGAGAAACTACTAGGTCAAGTGGCAACAATGGAGCAATAGCCCAATCTCACCTCAACTAAAGTTCCCTGCTCCTTACGGATTTTCACCGATGGGAAGAGTCTCGATATGAGAAGAATCACTAGGAAATTAAGATCAATGATAGGACATAAAGTGATTCCAAAGCCTATTCACAAGAGAGGCTCATATCAAAAGCTTACTTGCTTTAGAAGCAAGAAGTATGGCTCTCTAAGAAGGGCTAAGAGGATACTTGGGTCTAGGGTTGAGAGGCATGTCTTGATAAGAGGTGCCCCAAACCAAATAATCCTAGAAGGATAGGGTTTCTAAGCAATCCTTATGGAATTTGAATGTCAAGGTTGTGGGACCACAAAGAAGCCCTAGTGTACCCGAACAAGGTCAAGGGTGTGGAGTAAGACTTCAAATAGATGGACTTGACCAACTAAGGGTGGAGAAAAGGATCAAAAGGGTAAGATTTGACTTGAAATTTGGATGTAATGGTCCTTGATGAAACCACTAACGAAAGGGCACCTAGGGAAAAAATGGTCCCCAAGCTACGACTGGATATATCTTGAGATTCCACTGTCGAAATACCCTGAAATTTGGAAGACCTCAAGAGGACTCACTAGCGCAACTCTAGGCCAATTTTCACCAATTTTTTATGGCTACAGTAGAATTCGTGTGATGCCCTAGATGGACTTCTAGGGTAGGGCTTAAAAAAGAGAAAAGGGAGGTGAAAGAAATCTTCGTTTTGATGATCACCTAGGACTAGACCAGTGCATAGCCTATTGGGAGAATGGAGTCAATGTAATCCAATGCTTAGAGATGACTTATACCCAATCAAGGAGTCTCCTAGCAACTTCGCATGGCCTAGAGGCAACAAATAGGTCACTAGGAAAGTTTATACTTCTTTAGGAGCTGCAATTGGTGACTTATTGAGGTAAATATGAGCAATCATATACCCCTAAGACAATCATTCATTATACTCGGCATAAACATATAAAAGGCCCTCACAAAGACAAGATCAAACAAATTTTGCATTTCATTAAGGCAGCTACACCAACGTAAAGACACTTACAAGAATAACGAAATTTTCCAATCACCAATAGAGACAAAAATCGAAGCTCCAAGATATGAAATAAGTCCTTCCAAATATCGAAATGCATTTAAACTTCCAATTTGTCTATCAACAAGGCTAGCAAAATTCCCAAAAGAAACAATGATCCAAATCCAAGTAATGATCCAATGAAATGATCATCTCATCAATATATATATCTTCCCTAAGGTGTTTGATTTTAAGGCCTAACAATGCCCCTACTAATAAAATAATGTGCAAAAATAACATCCCTTTGTGACAAATCCACCAAGATAGCTCCATAATACAACAATAAGCCTCTCAATAGGGCAAAATAATAGAAACACTCGATCGAAGGGCCATTAAAGATGCCTAATGGAGTCCAATGTGTGCCAAGATGAACGAATGAGCTCCAAATATAGTGATCAAGGGTTTGGCCCCTTGATATCCAAGCAAACAACCTGTGGTGTCCCCAAGTGGCTATGGGGGCACAAAACATCCTCATGGGTCTCCAAATCGATCAAACAAGCATGTATCCCATCTGTAAGGGCTAGAAGAATGGTGTGAGCGCTCCTATTGTCTCCCATGGTGTGACACATCGTCATCTGTGTTGAAATATGTCACCAAGTTCGGTCTTCATAATGACATATGTAATGTTCATTTTATGTATTCAATGAAAAGAGAAAAAAAAATTATTATTATTCTTGAGACATGGGTTTCATGCTCAAGGGAAAATGATTTTAGGTCAAGCTCCCATTAAGAGCTTCTAAGATTTGTCGTTGAGTCTATCAAGTCAAAAGAGTCATTTTCTGTTGATTTGGGGTAGCATCAGATGTGCTCTAGCCATGAAAATTGATGGAGAGGCTAAAGCACATGAAATCTCCAAGACCAATAAATGGTTTGGGCATATTCTAACTGGTTAAGGAGATATTAAAATAATTAATATTTTTAATGGAGTTCGTAAGTCTAAACTTAGGAAAAATAAAATATTAATGGGTATTAAAATAACACTGGGTTAGAAGGTTCCAAAAGACATGGATCAAGCCAAATCTAATCTTAGCCGTTGATTAGAGATCTAATCTCCGTCATTGAAGGACCAACAGGAGAAGTATAAGAAGAGGCTTGATGGTCAGTTGGAGAACACACCAGAGTGATCAGTCATTTGATTTACTAGAGCGAGGTTTGCTAAGTAAAGTCGAATCAGTGATCAGTTTGCAATGAGGGGCAGTGAGTACTGGACAGAGAGGCAGAGATAGTGCCGAGAGACCAACACAGAGGCAAAGAGGCAGACGCAAAAGCCAGAGCAGGCCACATAGAGGCTAGCTGGAACAATGCAGAGGCCAGAGGGCCTACGTCATCCACGCAGAGGGCAGCAGGAGTGATGTAGAAGGTCGTAGAGGTTGCAGAGTGCCTTAGAGGGCTGGTGCAGAGGGTTTTGAGGCTGACGCAGAGGCCAGGAGGGCTGACGTAGTGCTTCAATTGTGCTAGAGAGGGTTTTGTGGGGCAGATTTTTTGAATATCTGCTTCTGAATAGAGAGGCATTACTGCCAGATATTTTCTCTGTCAAGTGAGCCGGTTTGGCACCCAGTTGTACTCAAGGATAGACTGCATAATAAAATAAACCCTCATAATTGTTGCACCGGTTTTTTCGCATTGGGTTTTTCCGAGGACGAGTTGCCCAAAAATAACAGTTTCACTTGTGTGTTTGCTATTTCTTTCAGTTGTTGATCTATAGATGGTTGAGACTGTATTGTGTTTATTTTGATGTTTATATGTTTAAATAACTTGTTTGTAATTAACAAGTAGGAAAAATAAACCAGAAGAATACAGATAAAATTTCTAATAGATAGACTTAGAAATTTCAACATGGTGTCAGAGCATGGTTGCATATCATAGGAGAGCTACAGCCATCAGCTGAAGCAGAGCATTTGCAACAGAGACAACTATCCCAAGTGACAAAAGTTGTTCCTTGCAGAAAGCGACAGAAGAAGGGTTGACGCAGAGGGACTGCGTCATTAGTTCGGGCCAGAGAGAGGCCAGCACAAAAGCTAAGGAGGGCAGAAAAGGCTCATGCAGAGCATTGTAAAGATCAGGAGGGTTGACGCAGTTGGCTAGGAGACAATTTCACCCAATGCAGGGATTGCGTAGAGCCTAGAGGCTCAGTCCTTCAGTTGCTGGGGCATAGGAAGCTGTGGCCAGATTGTGGGGAGTGAAGCTGGTGGGGTGTTGTTGCTGCTGAGTCAGAATAGTACCTAATGGGTAAAACCAAGGTAGAGGGAGTCGCTACCGAGGTGAATTTCTAGACAAGGAATCCGGATCAGTGTTGCAAGTGCATAGGATATTGGAGAGGTGTGACTCGACGGTTCACAGGCGAATATCTAGAAGGGCAATCGAGACTTAGAGGGAGTCTAGCAGAGAACTTCTAGAAGGGAAGTAGCGACTCCGAGGGAGTCGAAGAGAGAACTTCCAAATGGAAGTAGAGACTCAAAGGAGTCAAAAGAAAGAGTAGAGAGATGGCCATGAATGGACTGAGGGATCAAGATAGGCTAGACAGGGCATCCAAATTTGTGGTCTAGAAGGCCAGGATCCTATCCATTCTAGATAGACATCGCATCAAGGCCTTCGCCTTGAGAACAGTGGCAATCCCAATTGTCCCAGCTAATAATGAAAAGTAGGAGGTAATGGCCAAGGCGAAATGCATCATCCTTGATGGTGTCAAGGATTATGTGGTCCAACATATTACCAAGAAGGAGACAGCGAAGGAAATGTGACACGCCTTGAAGAAGTTGTACTAGCATACTTCCATGTAGAGGAAGATGTTACTTGAGAATCAGCTACGGTCATACCAGATGCAGAAGGCGGAGTAGATAGATCACTTCCTCGGTAGATTGATGGAAATCTGGGACCAACTGACTTCCAGAGGAGCCATGCCGGATCAGGAGTTGATGGTGAGGACTGCACTAAATGCAATCTCCAAGGAGTTGGAGACATATGTCCATAGCATACTGGGCAAGGAGAATCTTCCAGATTGGGAAGAATTGTGGGCGGCTCTTCACCAAGAAGAGACCAGACGACTGAGCAAGACAGGAAGTAGTAGCAAAGGAGTCTGGATCAAGAAGGAACAGGAAGAGGATGCAGCTCTGGCATCTACGGGGACGTAGGAAAAGAGGAAGAAAAATGACCTCTCCAAGGTCAAGTGCTTCAACTATGGGGAACTGGGACATTATGCGAACTAGTGTCCAAGGATGAAGAAGAAGGGAGAGGTGTCTGACTCCAAGGCAGCACCAACGAAGGCGGAGAAGGAGGTAGAGGAGGATGATGATTGTGCCATGAGTGCTCATGTACCTCTAGAGAAGAGGTGGGGAGACATCAAGTCATAGTCAAAAGGACTACAGGCTATGACGGACAGGATTCTTGAGGTACCCAAACTCTTGGATTATACCTTGCTACGAGAGCCCCGAAGTGACAGTTGTAGAACTAGCGGATGTCGATAGAAATAGAAGTGGATGAAGTGGAAGAGAGTGCTACAGTGTAGTAGTCCCAGGAAGCATAGAGCTGCCCATGCTACAGCGATGCGAGAGGCACAGAGGAGGTTGCAACAATGCACGATGGCATAGAGAGGTTTGGAGTGTTGTGAGAGGCAGGGAGTTGTTGCAGCAACATAGAGGCAGTAGAGGGAGCACTTGATAGTAGCAGAGAGAGCTTCAGCATCGGGAGTGTTTCTAGCCTGACAGGGATGTCAGTGGTTGGGTGGATCAGTTGCTTACTTCTCAGTAACTGAGTTGCAGTGCAGTAGCAATGAGCAGTAGCACGATGCAACATGATGAGAGGGGGTTGCAGTGCAGATGCAGTGTTGGGAGAAAGGACCAGCAGTAGCACGGATGCAGAGGAAGCTGTCGTACGGATGCAACAATGGCAGTGACAGGGCCATGGGTAGCAATACAGGATGCAACAGTACATAGGATGTTGGGCAGGGAGGCCTAACATCAGCATAGGTACCAATGTCGTATAATCAGAGTTATGCTCAGTGTGGAGTATTACTAAAGCACAGTCCTCGCTAGGAGGGAGTGTTGATTTGGGGAAGCATCGGATGTGCTCTAGCCATGAAAATTGGTGGAGAGGCTAAAGCAAATGACATTTCCAAGACCCATAAATGGTTTGGGCAAATTCTACCCAGTTAAGGAGATATTAAAATAATTAATATTTTTAATGGAGTTCCTAAGTCTAAACTTAGGAAAAATAAAATATTAATAGGTATTAATATAACACTGTGTTAGAAGGTTCTAAAGGACATGGATCAATCCAAATTTAATCTTAGCTGTTGATTAGAGATTCCATCTCGGTCGTTGAAGGACCAACAGGAAAATTATAAGAGGAGGCTTGAGGGTCAGTTGGAGAATACACCAGAGTGATCAGTCATTTGGTTTTCTAGAGCGGGGTTTGCTAAGAGAAATCGAATCAGTGACCAATTTGCAGCGAGGGGCAGTGAGTACGAGGCGTAGAGGCAAAGATAGCGCTGGAAGACCAATGCAAAGGCAGAGAGGTAGACGCTGAGCTAGAGGGAGCCATGCAGAGGCAGAAGAGATGGTGCAAAGGCCAGAAGGGCCTGCGTTGTCCACACAAAGGCTGCAAGAGTGACGCAGAGGGACATAGAGGCTACGCAGAGCCTCAGAGGGCTGACGCAAAGGCCAGGAGGGCTGACGTTGAGCTTCAGATTTTGATGAAGAGAGTTTGGTGGGGTAGACTTTCAGAATATCTGCTTCTAAAGAGAGAGGTATCACTGCCAGATTATTTTCTCTGTCGAGTGAGCCAGTTTGGCACCCAATTGTACTCGGAAAGACTGCATAATAATATAACCCTCAGAATCGCTGCACCAGTTTTCCCATGTTTGGTTTTTCCAGGGATGTTTGTCCAAAAATAACGGTGTCACTTGTGTGTTTGTCTACTTCTTTCAGCTATTTATATGTAGATGGTTGAGACTGTATTGTGTTTATTTCAGTGTCTATATGGTTAAATAACTTGTTAGTAATTAAACAAGTAGGCGAAATAAACCAGAGAATACAAATGAAATTTCTAACAGGTAATACTTAGAAATTTCAACATGGTATCAGAGCGTTGCAAATCACAGGAGAGCTGAAGGCACCAGCTGAATCGGAGAATTTGCAGCAGAAATAGTTGTTTGAGCTAGAGAGAGGACATCGCAGAGGTTGAGGAGGGAAGAAGAGGCTCACGAAGAGCCACACAGAGACCTAGAGGGTTGACACAGTTGGCTAGTGGAGCAATTCAGCTAGTGCTTGGATTGCACAGAGCTTAGAGGCTTAGTACTTTAGTTGTTGGGGCATAGGACGCTGTGGGCAGATTGCGAAAAGTGATGCTAGTGGGGTGTTTTTTATGCTGAAACAAAACAATATCTAACGGGGCAAAACCAAGGTAGAGGGAGTCGCTACCTAGGCAAATTTCTAGCCAAGGAATCCACATCAGTGTTGCAAGAGCATAAGAGATCAGAGAGGTGCGATTTGTCAGTTGGAAGGAGGATTTCCAGGAGGGAAATCGAGACTCAAAGGGAGTCTAGCAGAGAACTTCCAGGCGAGAAGTAGAGACTCAGAGGGAGTCAAAGAGAGAACTTCCAGAGGGAAGTAGAGACTCAAAGGAGTTGAAAAGAAGAGCAGAGAGATGGCCATGAATGGACTGAGGGATCAGGAAAAGCTGGACAGGGCATCCAACTTTATGATCTGGAAGGCCAGGATCCTGTCCGTTCTAGATAGACATCGCATCAAGGCCTTTGCCTTGAGAAATGTGGCTATCCCAATCGACCCAGCTGATAATGAAAAGTATGAGGATGCAATGGCCAAGGCGAAATGTATAATCCTTGATAGGGTTAAGGATCATGTGGTCCAGCGTATTGCCGATAAGGACACGGCAAAGGCGAAGGTGAAAATTGAGGTAGATGATGATGACGATTGTGCCATGAGCACTTAGGTACCTCTAGAGAAGAGGTGGGGACACATCAAGCTGTAGTCAGGAAGACTACAGGCGATGAGGGGTAGGATCCCTGAGGTACCCAAACTCTTGGATTATACCTGCCTACGGGAGCCCCGAGGAGAGAGTAGCAGGGACGCGGATGAAGCGGCAAAGAGTGCTATAGTGAAGTAGTCCCTGGAAACGTAGAGAGGGTTGTAGCTATGCGAGAGGCACAAAGGAAGTTGTAGTAGTGCAGGATGGCACAAAGAGGTTTGCAGCGGTGTGAGAGGCATGGAGTTGTTGTAGCAGTGCTGAGGCAGCAGAGGGAGCACATGATAGCGGCAAAGAGAGCTTCAGCATCAGGAGTGTTTCTAGCCTGACAGGGATGTCAGTAGTTGGGTGGATCAATTACTTACTTCTCAGTAACTGAGTTGCAGTGCAGTAGCACGATGCAACATGATGAGAGGGGGTTGCAGTGCAGATGCAGTGTTGGGAGAAAGGACCAGCAATAGCACGGATGCAGAGGGAGCTGCTGTACGAATGTAGCAGTGGCAGTGGTAGAGCCATGGGAAGCAGTACAGGATGCAACAGTGCAGAGGATGTTGGGCGGGGAGGCCTAGCATCATCACAGATACTGATGCCATATAATCTGGGTGATGATTAGTGTGGAGTATTACTAGAGCACAATCCTCGCTAAGAGAGAGTGTTAATTTGGGGTAGCATCGGATGTGCTCTAGCAATGAAAATTGGTGGGGAGGCTAAAGCACATGAGATCTCCAAGACCCAGAAATGGATGGGCAGATTCTAACCGGATAAGGAGATATTAAAATAATTAATAATTTTAATGGAGTTCTTATGTCTAAACTTAGGAAAAATAAAATATTAATGGGTATTAATATAAAACTGGGTTAGAAAGTTATAAAGGAGATGGATCAAGCCAAATCTAATCTTAGCTGTTGATTCGAGATGTAATCTCGGTCGTTGAAGGACCAACAGGAAAAGTATAAGAGGAGGCTTGAGGGTCAGTTGGAGAATACACCAGAGTGATCAGTCATTCAATTTTCTAGAGCGGGGTTTGCTAAGAGAAATCGAATCAGTGATCAGTTTTCAGCGAGGGGCAGTGAGTACGAGGTAGAGAGGAAGAGATAGTGCCGGAAGACCAGCACAGAGGCAGAGAGACAGACGCTGAGCTAGAGGGAGCCACGCAGAGGTAGAGAGACATACGCTAAGCTAGAGGGAGCCACGCAGAGGCAGAAGAGACTATGCAAAGGCCAGAAGGGCTTGCATCATCCACATAGAGACTATAGGAGTGACGCAGAGGGCCATAGAGGTTGCGCAGAGCCTTAAAGGGCTGACGTGGAGGGTTTCAGGCTGACGCAGAGGTCAGGAGGGTTGACGCTGAGCTTCAGATTGTGCTGGAGAGGGTTTCGTGGGGCAGAATTTCAGAATATTTGCTTTCGAAGAGAGGTATTACTACCAGATTATTTTCTCTATCGGGTGAGCCAGTTTGGCACCTAGTTATACTCAGAAAGACTGCATAATAATATAAACCTCAGAATTGTTGCACTGGTTTTCCCAAGTTGCGTTTTTTTGGCGACATTTGTCCAAAAATAACGATGTCACTTGTGTATTTGTCTATTTCTTTTGGTTGTTGATCTGTAGATGGTTGAGACTGTATTGTGTTTATTTCAAAGTTTATATGGTTAAATAACTTGTTAGTAATTAAACAAGTAGGCGAAATAAACCATAGAATATAGATAAAATTTCTAATGTGTAATACTTAGAAATTTCAACAGAAGTGTGGGGATGCAAGTCAATATCAACAATACGAAAGTAGTGGTTTTCTCTAAGAAAAGAAAACGTAACCAACTTAAATTCTACTTTGAAGGCAACATTTTGGAAGAAGTTGTGGATTACAAATACCTCATAATTGACATCAACAAAAATCTAAGCTGGAATGGTTGTAGAAAGAAAAGAACTTTCGAGGTTGGAAAGCATTTTATGCTTTTCAAAATAGGTGTAGAGAGGCCGAGTTAGAGGACTGGAAAACCACTCAAACTCTTTTTGGGCTTCTAGTGATTCCGATGATTCTCTATGGTTGTGAACTATCGGCTAGTAGTACATCTGACATGTAGTGGAAACAAATTGAGAAAATTCAGAATCATTTGATTACAAACAAATTCAAGATTAAAAGTGCAGTTCCTTATGCTATCTTGTTAAGTGAAACAGGGACTGATCCTATCGAATCAATTGCTATGGTGCGAGTCATACGGTATTTAAAAAAAATTGAGCAAATGGAAGAGGGTAGATGGACTAAGGTTGTCTTTAATGACAGATTGTGCAAAAAAAAAAAAAAAAAAAAAAAAAAAAAAAAAAAAAAAAAATTGGGATGCAGCAAAATAACAAATGGTTTAGTAAATGGGGTATTTGCTTGAAATGCATGTCCCATAAACAACAAAGAGATAAAATCTTTTGTTATGGAAAAGTTCCACAAGCGTACTTGGGATAAGGAGCTAGGAAGAAAGAAAAAGTACTATATGGAAGTGTTTAATCCCACTCATAATCATCACCAAAAGCATACATAGAGGCCAATATCTCTTGGAAAGCCAAAATACTTATTGCTCAGTTATGGACTAATTCTCATCAACTCCGTTGTGAAACAGGGTGCTAGAAAAGGCCAAAAGAGGTGTGGGAGGAAAGAGTATGCATTTTTTGTTCTTCCAGAAAAGTGGAAATAGAAAAACATTTCATTTTAGAATGTGAGGCCTTCAAAGACAACAGGGAAAGTTATGCAGATACGTTGGCAGCTAGCTCTTGGGATAATCTATTTAGTGAGGGGTTTGTCGAGAAGTTGGGAGCATTTATTGTGAAGCTTCACAGAAAAAGGGTTGAATACATCAAGCAGATGAAGAAACAATTTGTCCCATAGGCTATCTTTATCTTCGTGGACGTTAAAATAATTTCTTTCTTTCTTCTTCTTTCCATCATACACGCACTATTTCTCTTCTAAATTGATCCCACATTGGCTGTACCCTATACTCTTGATCACATATGTGCTAACAAACACTACTTCATGACGACATTTCTTCAATTGATATGATTCTCTTTATGGTTTTCTAGCCTAGAAGAGGTGTAGATGTTTTGTGACTTGCTTGTGAAAGTGCTAGATATTAAATATGAACTTTTAACATTGCTAAGTAAAAATATTACTATGACACATAATTGTCATTGAATAAGTGTGTTTCAATTTATTATGCTAAAGAAACTATTACATTTCTTAGTAAAAATATTACTATTTTAGTTTGTCTACCATGCGGACATATAATTGTTATTGAATAAGTGTGTTTCAACTTATTAGGCTAAATAAACTACTAACAATCAAGGTGAATAACATACCCATATCATACTGATACTTAACATTTTCTACCAATTCCCTTGCATTTCCATTTTATTTATATAAAATATATTTGCCACTTATGAATGGTCTATAAAATGTCATCTAAAAAGCGTCAAATAAAGAAATAAACGAGAAAAATAAGGCAAACCTAAGTTAAACGAACCCATAAAAAATGATTGAAAAGCAAAGAGCATAAAAAACTATAAAGAAAAAAATATACTACAATGAAAAGGCTCACCCCAAAAATCCTAGTGCGAAATGCCTAATTCTGCACTATCTAAAGAAAAACTAAATGAAAGAGAAATAATAATATAGGTAAGAAATAAGGTGTTGAAGAAGAAAAATTAAAGGAAAAACTCCCTCTAAAATCTATGTGAAAAATTAGTTGAACTCTTAGCCAAAAAATGGCTAGTTGGATACCATCATTATTATGACTTTAAGCGTCGTTTCATAAGGTTTTCCATGTCTCCTTCCATAAATTTCATCACCTTTACCTATTTCTAACCAAGTGACTTAAAATATATCTTTTCTGGTAGGAAAATGACACATAATAAAAGTAAGGTTGTACCACCATGAAAAACTTAGGTAATTTAGTATACTTAAGTTATGTTATTAATGTTAAAGTTGATATCTATTCTATATACCTAACAACTTGTTAGAGGTTTGATTCATCATTATAGGTTGGGTGCCACACATTGAAATCCATGCACTTGCCTTGAGATATGTGTATCTACTTTGGGATTTGTGTATCTAATTTAGCAATATTTTCCTACATTGGTATCCATGTAACATTTCTTGGAAGTTGAGCCACTACATTTGGATATATGACAACACGGTGGATGATCATGAGGATGCCACATCATCACAAAGGTATTCACATCAATATTTTGTACACTTGTTAGCATATGGAGCATGCACGAGCCATTTGGAGAAATATTTTCACATGAGTGGGTGATTAGAGATAATTTTAACACATTTTTTGAGAATGGACAACTCTAGGGATAGTTATCCTTTAACAAAGTGCCTAGAATTTTGCGAAATCAGTGCCCACTGGATGCATATTGGCTATGGGATTCTTGACATGAGGCCACAATAAAAAATGAACAAAAATTGACCAAGTCAAAATGCTACAAAAATTTCCATGTGAAAATTATCTCACATTTTAACCACTAACATCCACACGTGTTGAATTTTCTCAACTTGAAGAAGGAACCCCACTTTTAAGGAGCTTGTTGTGAAACATTGAGGAATTTTTCCATGGTTTAACTCAAAAACATTGTTTTGGGCTCATATTTTCCTAGCACGTGGTTTCATTTTAGTTTGAACTTTATTTTCTTTATGGTATTGGAGGTCTCTCTTCCTATAAAAGAAGGGTGTTTGCTTCATTTTTACTTGTTGAGAATAAAGTGGAGAACTTTCCTACAATTTGTCTCATGCCATGTTACCACAAAATCTACCAAGCCTAGTTCAATGCCCTAGTTATGGCAACAAGAGATCAACCACCATTGTTACCTTTGTGACTTCTCTTCGACTATTTAGTGGTAAATTTGATCCCACAATGGAGGTTTCCCTACAAAATATTACCAAAAAGGTATTCAATTAAGAAGGGCTCAATAGTGATACAAGGTCTAATGATAGGAGGAAAGTTACTGGCAATGCCTTGTAAGGATGAGATAAGAGTTCGTTGAAATTCAAGCACACTTCCCTAAGACCTTTACAATTTAGAAGAGAGTTGATATAAGTTAGGTCTTGTAAGATATTCATATTTAAGGCATACAATGGCATATAACAACTCTACACAATAGCCTATAAGGAATAAGATCAACAAAGTACCATTAGGCTATGAAGGAGGCAAGCAAGGGTTAAGTAAACAATAGTTTTAAATGGATGAAAATGCATATGATAGTAATAAATACCAAAACCTCAGCCGAAATTTTAAGGTTACAATATGCAATTCATGCTACATTTTGTCTTTCATTATTTATTAGATGCAATTCCCTCTAATAGGGAAATAACATATGGACATAAAATTGCTATAAATACATATTTTAAGCTAACCCTGACCCTAGTTACCATGACATTAGAGAAGAAAGAGAATTTATAATGATTAACACCAACTAGATGAGTGCCTCTATCTAATTGGACAATGGAGTCAATTAGGTGAGGTCAATGATAGAGGGCCTTGGAAAAAGAGGGCGGAAGATTGAATATCGTCTCTTAGAAACCCTAGTGACTTCTTTATGTGGGAGATTTTAAGGTCAAAAGATGCATAAACCAGGTTCCTTTGATGGATTCTTGCAAGACAAATTGTATATACTACAAAGAACCAATATTTCAAAGAAAGATATTGTACTTTAATATGGGACACATAGAAAGCCTAATTTCATAAATATAACATGAAAAATGGAAGAAAATGACATTCAACTGACACAATTCCAACAACAATCGCTCCAATCGATCCCAACAGTCTCTCCACACAAAAATATCCCTTAGACAATTTTATCCACAAAATATCACATTATCTCCAAGAAGAAAGACAAGCCTTAGTGCACATTTCTTAGAGAAGAAGAAGTGTGATGAATGAGATCATGAATAATGAAATTGACTCCCCTCTATTTATACGAGGGTAAAAAAGTCACTTCTTCACAGTTTTACAAGAAAACCCCTAAAATGTTTTCTTGAAGCATTTAAGTAGTTTAAAGGTCACAAGCCAACCTTGAGATAACTCAAAAACATAATAAAAATGTCAAAATAACCCACGTGTGGGAATAAAGACTCTCCATGATGTCATCCTCCAAGAATGATCAATCTCCATCAAGTGATGAAATGATCCATGAGTACTCCAAAAAATCATCAAAGGCTTATGTCACCCTCCTAGGGCATGTAGATACGACATGGAATCATTTAGGCCAAGCGTTGGCATCAAGGAGTGGTGTGCTACCCCTCCCAAGTCATCTCAGTGACATCCATCCTCATCAAGGCTTTGGAACAAGGAAACGTTCATCAAACAAGGTCAAAACGTTAGCTTGGGAGTGTCCTTGGTCCATCTAGGAAAATCATCAAGTAAGCCAATACCCAAGATTTTTGGTTCAACATTTTGGCATCTATAGGTACATCAAGAGGTTTGGAACCATGTGGAATTTATTCAAGGCTCAACGCTCATCTTGGAAGGGGCAATGTTGGGGCCAAAAGGTCACATTTTCTCTTTGAATGGGGAAAACATCCTCTAGAGTGTGCTGGAGATGAGTCAAGTCATCCCTCAAGGGATCTCAACTGTGTGTGATACCACTTGAAACAAACATATCAAAATCAAGTGAAATCAACATCATTAGCAACATAAAGCCATTAAAGCATGATAGTGGACCATATCTAATGTTAGGGGCATATAAATAATTCACACAAATTACCTTCAAATGTCTTACTAGTTCAAGAATTGTAAACAAGCTCCCTCACTTATGCTAGTGATGATGAGTTCAATAACCCCATTAGGTGTTTCTAGCCCCCAATGGGAGTGGCATGTCCTATGTGACCCATAAATCCATAGGTGTATGCAATAATGTGGTCATGGAGTGGGAAATACTTCAAGAAAGATGCCAGAACAATAAGACTAGTTAATGGAGGTCCAACATCCTGAGTGTAATGACTTAAGGAGGAGTCAATCAAGGAGGCATAAGTTACCTTTTTTCTCAGCCTACTTTTTCCATCCATCTAATGTGTCTTTTACTTTAATGATTTACCTCTCTTTCGTGCATACCTTAGGAGACTAAGCTTGCTTTATGCCCTTTAAATACCCCTTAAAGATGTAAAAGTTTCTCACTCATTGGGGTTAGGACATTCAAGAGTTCCTTTATTCTAAATGAAGCATTAAATGCTTGAGACACTGGGTGATGGCTAGTGAGGGAGGTAAATCTCATGCTAGGTTTTTCCCCATGTGCTAAAGAAGTCCCAACCATCCTTTTCATTTTACATTTTCTTTTCAATGTGGATTTATATGATTTTATCAGTCTTTCAACTACATCAATTTCCAGAGCCAAGTTTCCAAGCCCCAACTCAAGGATTTGGAAATAGCATGCCAATCCCAATGACCAATAATAATTAACCCAAGGAATGGAGATGAATAACAGGCAATAATGGAAAGTGGTAAGCATGGATTTCCATTGACATGTTATATCAATCAATGCCCCACTATTAGTGCCCCTCCTACACCATAAGATCTTGGAGGAAGTCCCGTTGGACTAAGGTCAAAGGCTAACCTCCTAGGTGAGGTGTGGGAACTAGGATGCAATAAGGAGTGGTCAATCATCCAATTTGTCTTTTGATTCATATTAATATGCCATTAACATTAAATGAATGCACGCGATTACTAAAATTGTTAAAGTACTTGTTGATAGATGACCCACCTTCCTTAGAAATAATGTTAGATGTAGGAGAGCACGAACCATAGCAACACTTGGAGAGCTTTGACATAAAGCTATTAGAAGACCATCATAGAGTTGCTAGCTAGTTGGTTTTCAAATGGCATGAAAAGATTTCTCCTATGAGTTACCCACCCTTGCTAGGTAACATATCCTTTATATAAAATTTATGGTATTTTTCACACAAAAATGGCATTTTCAACACCACTTTCTCTCCTTGATCTTCATTTTCACGTTATTTTATCAAATCATACTCAAGCTCATCAATCTGCAATTCATATCGACATATGGGATCGGAATTGTGCTCATCCATCCATTGAGTTCCTCCTAGTTGAATTTAGTTCTATGCCCTCACCTAACGACTTGCCTTGAAGGATAAAAAATTGTAGAAGAGGAAATTCAGGTTTAGAAAGGTTTTCAATGAATGTGTGATCACCTATGTGGATGCTTGGCCATGAAGTCTTCTCCCCTCTGTTTCATCATTATTAACATGACACCTATCGATTGAAGGGTGGACCAAGGACATGTCACTTCCCCTTGAGGGCTGGAAACACTTAATAGGGTGGTCTATTAACCACTCCTACATAGGGAGGTAATGCCATTGTGGGTTCAAAGCGTTAATTTTAGGAGGGAAACCTTATTTGAAGTGTCAAATTGCCCATTACTTTCAAGATTGGTTCACTTAGATGCAAAAATGATTAATGTACCTAATGATATAGTTGCTAGCACTGGATATTGTGTGTAATTGTCATTTGGTTCCATAGCCATGCCTTGGGAAACTTAACTAGGGCTCAAGTCTTCCAAAGGAGCATATTGACACCCACAGGTAGAGCGTTGAGAGCCATGAGACTCCAAGTAGTAGCAGAGAATCACACATAGCCATGGGCACCTCCAACACCCACCGTGTTCCAGCACTTTTCCCTACATTGATGACTTTTATTGGATGATGCACTTGGACCCAACATGCCCCCAACTAATTTAGCACTCTTAGAGGGAGGGCAGTTGATCCAGGGCCCATAGGAGGATGCTCTCACACTTTGAGACATGGGATAGATAGCACCACCTTGAAATCCCCCAACATTGGAGTAGAGACAACCATTTTGACCACTTGGAGACCCATGAGACCACTTTTGTCAGCCAAGATGAAAATTGGGGTCCACAAAGGAGCATTAGCAAAGACCTAAGGGCCAACCCTTAGGAGGTGATTTCAGAGGGCTTCTACTCACAACTTGCACCAAGAATCCTCAACGCTAGCTCTAGAAGGGCTCATGCATGCATGACATTATCTTTCTCTCTCTTACTGGTCACATGTGTGGGCAAGGGTTATATTTTATCATTGGTTACTAGGTCGGCTTGTAACCTAGCTTGTGATTAGCACATTATTTTATGATTTTAGGGGGCATTAGGTTAAAATAGACTTTATGACTCCTCATATAAATAGATGAGAGATCATTTGTATCAAATGATCATCAGACACTTGGAATTTCAGCCTTCTTGAGTTTCGGTCTTCTTGTCTTGTGGAGTAATTAGTTTCTATTAATGCATTTTGACATTTGGAGCAAATGGTTTGTCCTTGGAGCTATTGTCTTGGATCAATGGATGGAATCTTTTTCATGTTATCTTGTAAATTAACTCACTGTTGAATATTTACTTTCTCTGTGTTAAATGTATGAAACATGTTGAATCTAGGATTTTTTATTGTGCCCTAATTTGTTAAAAATTTATTCAAGAGTATCTAGATGTTACTATTGCATGCATTACTCATGAATAACATGTAAATGGATTTTCTAGTGGTGAACTTTAATCTTCTCACCCATAAAACTCCTTGACCCATTGCATAGGTAATTGTTAGGATTTTTTATGCTAGAGCATCAAGAATTTGGCCTCCTTAGCAACCTTTTTGGCAAGCAATCAAATCATAAACTCCATTCTCCAAGGATATGGGCATTGAAATTCCTTGTTGATGATCAAATCAATATTTTTTGTCTTTCTCTCTCCCTAATTCAACCCCTTTAATACAGAGCGACCAAGCTACGGCTTGGTGCAAATTCCTAAGGAAGAGGAATTTTGGAGTTGGAGAGTCTAAATTCCAAAAGGACAGTGGTTGCCACAAAATCCCTCCTTTTGGTAGGCATTCACTTCAATTTCATCCATAAATTTCTTTGCGCGAGTTACTAGCCCTAAGCTAACCCTAGTTTGGATTTAGCTTCAACTTGGGGGCTTCTTGAGGGTTTCATGTGCCTTGTCCTTATCAAAAATCATTGTTAGAAACCCTTTCTCTTTGCCTTGACCTTTGTCCACCGCAACACTAAACCAATCAATCAAACCCTAGGTCTTGTGCTCTTAAACCTAGGCCTCTATAAAGAAAGAAAATTGCCTCCAATTGAAGCCCCAAGCCTAAATTGTGTCTTTCTTGTAGCAGGTATCATTCAGTCACCCTGTACTTTAACCATAGAATATCCATTAGGTGAACTTCTCACATATCGAGACTCCTGCCATCAGTGAAAATTCATAAAGCGCAGGGAGTTTTGTCTTCATGACAGTGGGCCACTACCCCATTGTTGTCTCTTGGTCTAGTAATAGCCTTGTAGGGTACCCCTCTCCAAGGCCTGCTAGATTTTGCGCCAATATGGATGACATAGATGGTGGAGGCACATGACATATCAACATCAAATAGTGAGTATCAAGGGATGTTGGCTGGTTGGTTGTCCGACTTGCTATTAAATATAAGAGAAAAATTTTCTCCTATGGGGTTACTCATTTTTGTAGGTATCACATCCCAACCCTAATGAGCGATAAACTGTTACATCTTTAAGTGGTATTGGAAGATCATAAAGTAATATGTGTCGCCCAAGCTATACATGAAAGAAAAGAAAATCATTGAAATAAAAGGCGCACTAGATGGGTGGAAAAATTGGGCCGAAGAAAGGGGTATCTCATGCTTCCATGGCTTCTCCCTCTTATCATCATTATGCTCAAGATGTTGGACCTCCTTCAATTGGCACCATGGCTATGGCCATATTCCTTCAAGTCTTTCCCATTCCAAGTCCACTTTTATCGTATCAATCTATGGATTGATGGGTCTACCTAGGAATTCCCTTAGGGGGTTGGAAGCAGATAATAGGGCTAACTGCATAATCATCCCTAACATAAGTGTGGTAACTTGATTACAAATCAACAACTAGAAAGATATTTGAAGCCAAGGTTTGTGTGAAGTATTCAAGTCCCCCTAACATTGAATATGGTCCATTATGATACTTTAATGGTTTCTGTTTCTAATGATGTTGATCTCACTTGATTTTGGGAGTATGTTTTAGGTGGTTTCCCAGAAATACATTAAATGTTCCTTGAGGGATGGCTTGTGTAATGTCCCCAACCACTTGAGCATAGAGATACTTTCCTGCTAGTCTAACTATCTCTTGTAGGCTAGCGAAACAAGGGAAAATTGTTAAGGTGGTATAGGAGTATTGCCCAATTTTTTCTTATTATGTTATTATTAATAAAATAAAGGGTAAATATTATTATTAATAAAAAGAGGAAAGAGTCACTTGGACGAAATAAGTGGCTTCAACAATAAAATAAACTAAAAAAGAGAGTCTAAAAGATTGGATAAGGTTCGATAAGTCTTATAAAAAGGAAAAGAAAGATCATTTCTGATCATTCTATCTGGTGGTCTCTTATCGTGTTTGGATTGGAGCTCAAGTGAGTTTTAGCTCAAGGGTTTAGGTGAAACTCTCACGCTAGTTTCGATGGACATCATTACCACCCTAGCTAGTATCCATCCAATTTTGGTGGACATTATTGCCATCCTAGTTGGAATTGTAAGAATAGTTCAGGTTTAACTTTGAATCTCATTGGAGGAGATTGGAACGTGATATCTATTTTTCAGAGATTAATTCCCCTAAGAGGACCATGTCACTTTAGCCATTCACTTCAATTGGATAAGTTCTATCAGCATTTTTCCATAATTTCTCTCATTGTAGCAAGGTCGAATTCATCACTCGTGGATTGAATTATTGGGGTGAATTGGGCCAAGTTTCTTCATTTCAGAGGTCGAATTGATCAACCTTTGAGTTTGAATTCCCTTAGCTACAGGAGGTCAAAATTCGATGTCAAAAGGGGGCTATATTTACTCTTGTTCAATGGTTGAGTTACTCTGGTCTTTGGGCCGATCTGCATCACATTTTGAAGGGCCCTATTGGCCACTACGTGTCAACAACCCATAGCAGTACACCCCCTTTTTCGCAAAAGGGATGGCGCTTGATCAATGTGTCCATGTCGTTTGACTATCATCATCAGCCTGATCATGTTATATTGTAAACCCAATATGCATGTGTAAATTGTAAATAATCTCAGCAGATCTGTCATGTATGTAATTGCCTAGGTAAACCTAATTTTCTAGTGATGATCTACATTCCAGAAGGTTTTTTGTCTCACCGATCCATGATCGACAGAGTTTTCCTTCAGCCTTACCCCAAAGCTAGAATGGATTTTGTCATTAGAATATTGGGGGAGTCCTAGTGTGTTAGATCGAGTCTATGTAAAAGTGATTTGGAAATAATCCTAACTATTTGGTTAGATTATTGTATTACAAATTGTTTGATCTGCTAGATTATGTTTGTGTCGCAAAACTGGGTAGTCTATGAGGGTTTATATCAAATGGGTTTTCCCCCTTGAGATGTAAAAATGTAAAAATCATGATGTAAAATGTTTTGAGGGTTAGAAAAATAATTTATCCCCTCATAAGTCCTAGGTCATAGGAAATTTTAAATTTTCCGAAGGCTAAATTCGAGGGTCCTTTAAAAAAAAAAAAATTTAAAAAGGTCCAGAGACTAAGGTTAATTGATTATTTTGCTAAAATTTTATGCCCTTGGTCCCTAGAGTTAAGTCAAAGTCAAAATTTTGAAGAAATTAATTCAAAAATTTAATTTTTGAATTAATTAAAATGCATTTAATTGATAATTTCAAATTTCCTCAATAATTTAAAATTTCGACGGATGATATTAAAAGAAATTTTGATCCTCATCAACGGTCAAAATCACTTTGACAAGGATCACTCCAACTAGTCATTGGAAGATTTGTCTTTAAATAGGAGGTTAGTTTTCAATTGAGGGCATTCGATCTTGCAGTCGTGTGCTAAGTGAAAGCTCTCTTGTAATCGTTTTTCATGTGCAATAAAGAAAGACTTTGGGGTTAATTTATGATGGTGTTACTCTTTTTGGAAATGTTGTAAGATGTTTTATTTTCATGTATAGATTTCCTTTTCAGACATTGATAGTATCTTTCTAAAGAGTGGTTTAAGCATAGGCATCTTACTTACTCACTAGGGTTTGAATGGTAGTCTAAAGTCTGAATATAATGGCAGGTATCTCCATTGAACCTGAATTTTATTGTCATTTTCTCTCTCTACGTTAATGGTTGATTTGAGTTGTGTAGGAAATTCTTGATCTTGAGATCATCAGGCGTTTGGGGAAGATTTCAGTTGGACTAGCCAACTCCCGATCAACATTTTCTGAAGGGCTCAGCTTGATTGAATCCCAGGCTTGTCAGTAAAACTTCCATTCTTGATGCATGAAGGGTTTTCTTTGAAGCACCTCACTTTAAATTTAAAATTTAAAAAAATAGGTGTGGAATAATGATAGATCTGGCTACTTAGAGCCTTTATCTTGTAATTATTGTAATTATTTAACCAAGTTTTTGGGGTTTTAATTTCATCATTGTATATTTTTTTTGGTTTTTTTTTTTTGTTTTTTTCATCACAGGTTGCAGATCTGAAGGGGAATTATTGTTTGAATCTAGATCTAGGCCTTGGAGGGTAAGATCTGACCTCAGAATTAGCTCTTGCAGGGGTATTTATTTCATATTGGGAAAATCTTTTGTGGGGTTTTCATCAGTTAAATATGAAGCAGGATGGTTTAAAATTTTTATTAAAATTTCTGGGAAATTTCGACGGTTTCTGGGTCACCTGTCTGCTGCTACCAGGGGTTTCATTTTGTTGCAATAATATTTTCAAAATTTAAAAAAAAAAGGGCAAACTGAGTAAGACCCTCGCTGCAGCTCAAATCCACGCATTGCCATAATTCCCCATCCACTGGCCATCCCATACTCCACGCAGCTTTCAACTGCGTTTCCTTACTGTCTAACCGTATCACTTCTTTCCTTCCACATTTCCCACTGTAGTTGTGTCTCTCCTTTGCCACCATCGTAGTCTTTTTCATTCTTCCCATCGCTTCATATACCTACAAGAAAATCTTTGTCTCAACATTGTCGCAGTCACGTTCTTCTAAGCCCCCCTCGAAAGCATTTGCAGTCCCTCACCTGCTGGCGGATATCTCTCCTACGCTGCCCATAGCCTCTGATTTCTTTAGATCCTCCTGTAGCCATCACTGTCCCTTCTTCCCTTCGCGTGTTTTGTTTGCAAGCCTTCAAATCCTCTTGGCTACGTTCTCTCCCTACTGCCCGACGAGTAGCCATGGTCCAACGCTCTCCATCATCCCAACCTGCAAAACAAATCATATAAATCTAAACCCTTCCTCCCCTTGTTGCTTCGATTCCTTTGCGTTGTCCATTCTCCATGTGTCCTTAATATCCACGTTTCCTCCTCATTGCCTGCAAACGAAACCCATCCAAGCCTCCAACTTCCAACGCAGTCTTCTTCGACCTCTGTCCAACTCCCTCAGCCTCTTATCCTTGCATCCTTCCCACGGATCCCTTGTCCTCTTGCATGCTACCTACTCCATCTACTACGCAGCTCCATGCTTCCTTCAATTGCTGCCTGTACTCAGCTCTCCTCTCTGTGTGATCCCAACATTTCTCATCCTCGCATCCCTGCAACCCACAGTGTTCTTCTCCCATCTACGCAGCCTCCTTCCCATCGCTCCACCATCGAGCTGCCATTCTTGTCGTCGTGCAAGCAAACACTGATTTCACTTTGCGTTTTTCCTTCTAGCTTCTGTGTGTACATAGGTTTAGGTTTAGTTTCATTTAGCATCTTAGGGTAGCATTTAAATTATTAAGTGTGTTTTAGCTTGATTTAAAAATAAAATCATTAATTCAATTTCATTCCCATTTGAGGTTTTGTTTAGAGTTTCGATTTTTTATTGTGTTTTTGTTTTCCTTTTTTTTTTTAATTTTGACTTCTATTTCGTTCATAATTAAAAAAGATAAAAATAAATCTAAAAGTTAGATTTTTATTTGTTCTATTTAGATTTAGATTTGAGTTTTATTTGTTTTATTTAGATTTAGATTTATTTTATTTTTATTAAAAAAAAAGTAAGATTTAGTCTTGCTAAAACATATCAAGAAATTTACCTAAGGGATAATTAAGCTGTCAAATTTAAATTTCCTCCTGGGTGTCTTTTGTGCTAAAGACTATTGTGGTATTAGTATTTGTCATTTTACTATAGTTAAATGTGCTTAAATTTATATATTCGAGGATTAACTATTGTAAAGTGATAAATATCCTAGATTTGGATTTTCAAGCATAATTATTTAAAATCTAGGATCTGAACTTGTTAGCATTTAAATGTCATGGTTGATTAAGGAGTTTGTATCTTTTGAAATTTAACTGCTAATTCATTATGCATCTAGTGAAATTGTTGGAGCATTAAATGTTTTTTTTACATGTCAGACATTTTGCAGATGATTGTTAAATAATTTTATCGTGGAATTGCAAATTGATTTCATTTTTTTTAAAGCAGCAGTTGATAATCAATCATTCAGATCATTAACTCCATATGGCACTGGTATTTGTCTAATCAAATTCTAAGTCTCGCTAGGCCTTAAGCAAGTATTCGATTGCTTCGTTGTGTCTCCCGAGCTGGCTGATTCTCAGTTGGTTCTCTTTTATCCCATAGGGTCTACCCCCCTTAGCCTACTATAGGGAGAGGGCTTAAATAGAGAGATCGGGGATCAAGGTGACAACCCCCGATCTGAGTGTTGTCGTAGCGCCTAGACGCTCTGTGCGACAACATTTTTTGGCGCCATTGCCGAGGACAGAGTTTTTCCTATCCTTGGTTTCCTTGACATTCATCTCATTTCTTTCCTCTCATCCTTTCGTCTCTTGCCAGGATAAGTTTCTTGTCTTTCGCTCCTTCCTTTTGAGTTATTCTGAGTTAGACCTTTTGTCCGGGTGGTGACTCCACTTCATCTATCCTCTGCAAGAGTGTATACTAGAAGACATCCAAATAGTTTGGTTAATCCTGCTCCTAATCCTGAAAGGGCTCTCAGAGTACGATTACACAAACTCTCTTCTCGTACACTTCTTGTTAATCTCGGACAAGAAGCCCTCTCTGATATCCACTTGCTTTTTACTAGCTCGCTTGAGCACGACATCATGGACATATTTGCCCCTTGCAATTTCTCTAACATTCAAGGTTATCCCAATGATATTCCAAAGCATGGGATGGATAAATTGCCTATCTTTCAGGGAAATAATGCAATTAGTGCTAACTCACATCTAAAATCTTTTAGTTCATGGCTGGGTAAGTATGCAAGGGCTGCTGATTTTAATCATGAAGATGTAAAAATGACCCTTTTTGTTCTTACTTGGAGGGTGATGCTTTAGATTGGTTTACGATAAAGCCTCAAAATTCATTTGATTCTTTGCAATCGATTGTTAATGCCTTTAAGGAAAAGTATGGAGATAAGAGAGAAGGGAGACATCTCGTGAAAGCTATCAGTATCATTAAAAAGGGAGAAAATGAGACCACAAAAGAATTTAACAAGAGGTTTAATGATATTATTAAGGAATTACCTCAAGATTATAAACCTACTGATAAATCTCTTTGGGACTTTTATATTGATGCCTTTAGCCCTGAGCCTTCTTACAAGTTAAGACGTGCTAAACTTCCTGATTATAGGGATTGTCAAGCTTTAGCAGTAGAGGTTGAAAAGGATAAGGTAGCATCTGGGAAATCTGAAATCCCAGGTTTTGATAGGGCTTCAATGAAATTGAAAGAGCCTAAAGGAAAAGACGTCCAAGAGCCTGATAACGACCTTGTTTAGAAATTGCTGGAAAAGATTGAAAGCATGGAGATTAACCAAGCAAAATTAACCTCTAACCATGCTAGGGAAATCGCTACTTTGCAGAATATGTTGGTCCAAATGTAAAGAACTCAAACACAAAATTTCCAGCCTAGAAATAATAATAATAATCGGAATAATAATTGGCAGAAGAAGGGTCAATCTAGTGAGCAGAGACCACCTAATCCGCTTGAACATACTAATTTAGTTGATGATGCTCCGCCTTATTGTCGGGCTTGTGATGCTTTTCATGAGGAGAATACTTGCCCCATCGTTAGAAGAATTTTAGATAATGGAATGTTTGGGGCAGGTAATCAAATAAATGTAGTGGGTAAAGAGTTTCCTTTGTCTATGAAAGATTGGATGGAAGTTAAGGAAAACAGTAGAGATGTTATGCGTCCCACATCAACTTTTAGTAGAAATAATTTTGAGAATGAAGATGATATCATGGTTAAATTATATGTTGAAAAACCTTCTCCAGAGAAAATCATGGAAATTGCTAAAGATAAGGGTTTGACTTATCAAAGAAGGGATAAAGATCAAAGTGGGAATTAGATTCCCCCTTGAATTTTTAACCCAGGTTCAAACTCTAGATTAGATGTCAATTTGGGAAGTTGGTTTAATAATGCAAAAATCTGGGTTCCTGTCTCCGAGATTGTGAAAATTCCTTCCTAAAGAGCTAAGTTACTAAAAGCTATTGAAGATCCTCAAGTGAATGTTTCTCGACAGAAAGCACCAGGTTGATTATCAGGATGCCCCTATATATTTGCCAAGTTTAGATTCAGATAACAAGGATCATCAACCATTCTTTATTACTTTGATGGTCAATGGGTATAAATTGAATAATTGCATGCTAGATTCTGGTATGTCAGCTTGTGTCATGACCAAGAGGGTCATGGAACAACTTAATTTGAGATTTTCTAGGCCTTACTACAATATATGTGCCATGGATTCTAAAAATATTGAAGTTCACGGTCTAATCAAGGATTTACAGGTTCATTTATCAGTTTACGTTGACATTATGATTGTTATGGATATTGTTGTTGTTGATGTGCCTGATGCTTGGGGTATGCTTTTATCTAGAAAATGGGCCTCTGATCTAGGAGGAAGTATTCAAATGAATTGGTCATATGCTATGATTCCTTCTCCTAGAGGTGATGGTTTTTTGAGACTTAATAGAGAGCCCGAGAGAAGATTCCATGTTGAAGACCTTAGGAGACCTCATAATGGGATAATTAAAGAACAATCTGACATTAGGAATTATGCTATCATGTCTAATTTCATAACTCTTCCCAATGATTAGGTTGATAAAAAGATTAGGGATTTCAATGATAAAGTTTGGTACATGTATTTTGATGGTGCATCATGTAGGCATGGTAAAGGTACAGGAATAGTGTTAAAATCACCCCTTGGTCATATTTTCAAGTTTGCCTATCGATTGGAATTTGAAGCAACCAACAACGTCGTCGAATATGAAGCTTTATTGTTGGGTCTTGAGTTGGCAAAGGCTTTAAGAGTTAAGTTTCTTAGCATCAAGGGGGATTCTGACTTAATTATCATGCAAATTAAAAATAAATTTACATGCAAAAATCAAAGGTTAAAGAACTATCGAAATGTTGTATGGGATACTATGGAATACTTTGATGACCTCGACTTGGAGGCTATCCCAAGAGAGCAGAATAATTCGGCAAATGAACTTGTTGTAGCTGCTTCTACTTTGCAGTTATCTGAGGGGTTGATTAAGCATAAGATAAAAATGGAAGTTATATTTAGGCCTTATGTTCCAGATAACTCAGAGCATTGGCAAGTTTTTGATGATGAGAAACAGGTGATTCGTTTTCTTGACAATTTGGATGAGTTTGAAAATTTTCGGATAGATTCTGAGGATGGATCTGATGATCATAAGGATATCATAAATCCTACTCCTAGGAATGTGATTTCTTTAGAACAGCACTTTGATTGTCTTGATGCCACAAAGTTGAGAGAGGAAAATAAAATGGATCCAAGCGAATACATCAAGGTAAACATTGGTACTTCTAGGGATCCAAAGATTGTTAAAATTGGTAAGGGTACTAATGTTGAAAAAAGAAAAAAGTTAACCAATTTACTTCGTGAATATTGGGATGTTTTAGCATTTTCTTATGATGAATTGAAAGGTTATAGGGAAGATATCATGGAACACACTATCCCCTTGAAAGATGAAAATGCTAAACATTTTCATCAAAAGCTTAGGCAGATAAATCCTAAGTTAGCCCATTTGGTTCAAAAGGAGATTTCAAAGATGCTTGCAGCAAGAATTATTGCTCAAACGAGGCATTCAACATGTTGTTCCAAACTTGGTGATTGTTAGGAAAAATAATGGTACAATAAGACTTTGTGTTGATTTTCGGAACCTTAATCTAGCATGTAAAAAAGATAATTACCCTTTGCCAAACATGGAGACTGTGTTGCAAAGAGTAACTAGTTTTGGAATGATGTCATTGCTAGATGGTTTTTTTGGATATAATCAAGTATGGGTTAAAAAGGAGGATCGTCACAAGACTACATTCACCACACCATGGGGTATTGGTTTGGATTAACCAATGCTGGAGCTACGTTTCAAAGGGCTATGGATTATGCCTTGAAGGGTTTAATTGGGAAGTTTATCGAAATTTATCAGGATAATCTTATTGTTCTTTCTAAGGATGGTATTAGCCATATGAATCATCTTAGGCAAGTTTTTGATAGATGTAGAGAGTACGGGATTTCTTTACATCTAGCTAAGTCTGTTTTTGGAGTAATTGAAGGGAAATTATGTGGTCACATCATTTCTAAAGATGGAATCAAGATTGATCCTGAAAGAGTTGAGGCAATCCAAAAGATTCCTCTTCCCCATAATCTTAAGTCCCTTCAGTCTTTTCTTGGAAAAACAAATTTTCTTAGAAGGTTTATTCCAAATTACGCGGAAGTAGCTAAGCCTATTCAAAGTCTTATGAAAAAGATGTAAAATTTGTTTGGAAAGAAGATGGCAAAAGGGCTTTTCAAGAGATCAAAGGTGCTATTGCAAGAGCCCCTGTTTTAGTTAGTCCTGATTACTCTAAGGATTTCATGATTTTCTCTTTCGCTTCTAAAGATACCATTGCTCGTGTATTATTACAGAAAAACAAGGATGGTCACGAGCAACCTATTGCTTTCATGAGTAGAGCATTTCAAAATTCTAAATTAAAGTACAATACCATGGAAAAGCAAGCCTATGCCTTAGTCAAATCTCTTAAGCATTTCAAGACTTATGTGCGTTATTCCAAAATCACTGCTTTTGTCCCACATTCTGCTGTTAAGGATATATTAACTCAAACTGATTGCCTAGGTACTCGTGCTAGGTGGGTTACTAAAATACAGGAATATGATTTAGAGATTAGACCCACCAAGTTAGTCAAAGGCCAAGGCTTGGCTCAAATGATGACAGAGGGTAATGAAAAAGCTCTTGGTTTGATTTGTCTTAACGATTGATCTTCACCTGAGCTGCAAATATTAGGAGAGCATGAGTGGTACAAGGACATTGTTTATTACCTGATAAATCTTACATATCCTAACCATTTAGTCGCTCATAAGAGAAGGGATCTTAGATTAAAAGCCATTAAGTATTGTCTCATGAAGGATGGCCTTGAATGGAGAAATCCTGAGGGCATTGTACTGAGGTGTGTTGATGAAATTGAGTCTAAGAAGTTAGTTTTTGAGTTTCATTCAGGATTTTGTGGTCGTTACTATGCTTCTAGAACTACTGCCCACAAAATTCTGAGAGCTAGTTATTATTGGCCTTCGATTTTCTCTGATGTGCATAAGTTTGTTAGAAGTTGTCAAGCCTGCCAACTATTCATTGGGAAATAGAAGCTTGTTGCCCTGCCCTTACAACTTGTGGTTTTGGAGGCACCTTTTCAGCATTGGGGTTTGGACTTCATTGGGAAGTTTCATGAAAATTCTAGCAATGGCTACTCATGGATTTTGACTGCTACTGATTATTTCACTAAATGGGTTGAAGCCATCCCTGCTAAGAATGCCATTGAAAAGGTCATTATGGATTTCATTGAAAATAATATCATTACTAGATTTGGTGTCCCTGCTAAAATCACTACTCATAATGCCAAGGCTTTTATTTCTTTAGAATTTTTGTCTTTTTGTTTCAAGTATGGCATTGTCTTATCTCATTCATCAAATTACTATCCTCGGGATAATGGTCTTGCTGAATCCAGTAATAAAAATCTCATAACCATTATCAAGAAGATAGTAGGATATAAAAGATCTTGGGATAGCAAAATCAAGTATGCTTTATGGGTAGATAGGATTACTAAAGAGAAAGCTACTGGTAAAATTCCCTTTGAATTAGTTTATGGCTTGGATGTGACCTTACCTGTGCACCTGAAATTTCCAGCTTATCAACTCCTTCAGCATTTTTCCACTAATAGAGATGTTCAAAATAGAATTGATCAAATTGTGGAGTTGGATGAAGCTCATAGGACAGATTTTGATAATATATGTAAAAGTCAATCTAACATTAAGAAAAGCTTTGATAAATCATCTCGATCTAGATCTTTGCAGGTTGGAGATATGGTGCTCCTTTGGGATCGCAAAAATGAAAAACCAGGAGAACACAAGAAATTTGATAGTTTGTGGCTCGGACCATACATTATCCAAGACATCGCTTGACAAAACTCATTCCACTTGAGCAGATTGGATGGTGAACCACTTGACTTACCTGCAAATGGCCAAATGCTCAAGATATTCTTCAAAGATGACATCTGATGCCATGGGGCATCCTCTGTGTTGTATTTCTAACCCTACACCTTGTCTTTTCAACATTTCATTTCTATTTTAGGATTATATTTACTTTTCATGTTACTAGATAGTTAGTAAATGAAGAGCTTATATCTTTTTCTGTGCTTAATGTTATATGATGATTTTTGGATGGACGCTACTTATGTTTTGTTGTGTGTTGTGTGGATGCAGATTCTAGATTCTCACATTCCTACAGTGCAGCAACATGTCCCCAAGTAGAGCCAGATGTTGACCACTACATGTCAGCAACTCATAGCAGTACACCCCCTTTTTTCACAAAAGGGATAGTGCTTGATCAATGTGTCCGTGTCATTTGACTATCATCATCAACTTGATCATGTTATATTGTAAACCCAATCTGCATGTGTAAATTGTAAATAATCTCAGCAGATCTGTGTCATGTATGTAATTGCCTAGGTAAACCTAATTTTCTGGTGATGATCTACATTCCAGAAGGTTTTTTGTCTCACCAATCCATGATCGGCAGAGTTTTCTTTCAGCCTTAACCCAAATCCGAAATGGATTTTTTCATTAGAATCTTAAGGGAGTCCTAGTGTGTTAAATCGAGTCTATGTAAAAGTGATTTGGGAATAATCCTAACTATTTGGTTAGGTTATTTTATTACAAATTGCTTGATTTGCTAGATTATGTTTGTGTCGTAGAATTGGGTAGTCTATGAGGGTCTCTATCAAATGGATTTTCCCCCTTGAGATGTAAAAATGTAAAAATCATGATGTAAAATGTCTTGAGGGTTAAAAAAATAATTTATCCCCTCATAAGTCCTAGGTCCTAGGTAATTTTAAATTTTCCAAAGGCTCAATTCGAGGGTCCTTTAAAAAATTAAAAAAGGTCTAGGGACTAGGGTTAATTGATTATTTTGCTAAAATTTTACGCCCTTGGCCCCTAGAGTTCAGTCAAAGTCAAAATTTTGAGGAAATTAATTCAAAAATTTTATTTTTGAATTAATTAAAATGCATTTAATTGATAATTTTGAATTTCCTCAATAATTTAAAATTTTGACAAGTGAGATTAAAAGAAATTTTGATCCTCATCAACAGTCGAGATCACTTTGACAAGGATCACTCGAACTAGCTGTTGGAAGATTTGTCTTTATATAGGAGGTCAGTTTTCAGTTGAGGGCATTCGATCTTGGAGTCGTGTGCTAAGTGAAAGCACTCTTGTAAACATTTTTCATGTGCAATAAAGAAAGACTTTGGGGTTAATTTCTGTTGGTGTTACTCTTTGTGGAAATGCTGTAACATGTTTTATTTTCATGCATAGATTTCCTTTTCAACCATTGATAGTACATTTTTAAAGCATGGTTTAAGCACAGATATCTTGCTTACTCACTAGGGTTTCAATGGTAGTCTAAATTCTGAATATAATGGCAGGTATCTCCATTGAAGCTGAATTTTATTGTCATTTTCTCTCTCTACGTTAATGGTTGATTTGATCTCTGCAGGAAATTCTTGATCTTGAAAGCATCAGGGGTTTGGGAAAGGTTTCAGTTAGACTAGCCAACTCCTGATCAACATTTTTTGAAGGGCCCAGCTTGATTGAATCCCAAGTTTGTCATTAAAACTTCCATTGTTGATGCATGAAGGGTTTTCTCTGAAGCACCTCACTTTAAATTTAAAATTTTAAAAAATATGTGTGGCAGAATGATAGATCTGGCTACTTAGAACCTTTAGCTTGTAATTACTGTAATTATTTAACCAGGTTTTTGGGATTTTAATTTCATCATTGTACATTTTTTTCTGGTTTTTTTTGTTTTTGTCATCGCAGGTTGTAGATCTGAAGGAGAATTCTTGTTTGAAGCCAGATCTAGGCCCAGTAGGAAGAGATTTGGCCAAAGAATCAGCTCTTGCAAGGGTATTTATTTCAGATCTGGAAAATGTTTTGTGGGGTTTTCATCAAGCAAATTTGAAGCAGGACAATTTAAAATTTTTATTAAAATTTCTAGGAAATTTCGACGATTTTTGGGTCACCTGTCTGTTGCTACCTGGGGTTTCATTTTGTTGCAAGAATATTTTGGAAATTTAAAAGAAAAAAAGGGCAAACTGAGTAAAACCCTCGTTGCAACTCAAATACATGCATTGCCATACTTCCCCATCCGCTGGCCATCCCATACTCCACACAACTTTCTCCTGTGTTTCCTTACTGTCTGCCCGTATCACTTCTCTCCTTCCACATTTCCCACTGCAGCTGTGTCTCTCCTCTGCCACCATCGTAGTCTTTTTCATTCTCCCCATCGCTCCATATACCTGCAAGAAAAGCTTTGTCTCAACGCTGCCGCAGTCGCTTTCTTCTTAGCCCCCCTCGAAAGTAATTGCAATCCCTCACCTGCTAGCGGATATCTCTCCTACGCTGCCCGTAGCCTCTGATTTCTTCAGATCCTCCCGCAACCATCACAGTCCCTTCTTCCCTCCACGCGTTTTGCTTGCAAGCCTTCAAATCCTCTTGGCTACGTTCTCTCCCTACTGCCTGACGAGCAGCGGTCGTCTAACGCTCTCCATCATCCCAACCTGCAAAACAAATCATATAAATCTAAACCCTTCCTCCCCTTGCTGCTTCGATTCCTTTGCGTTGTCCGTTCTCCACGCGTCCTTAATATCCACGCTGCCTCCTCATTGCCTGCAAACGAAACCCATCTAAGCCTCCATCTTCCAACGCAGTCTTCTTCAACCTCTATCCAGCTCCCTTAGCCTCTTATCCTTGCATCCTTCCCGCGGATCCCTTGTCCTCTTGCGTGCTGCCTGCTCCATCTACTACACAACTCCACGCTTCCTTCAATTGTTGCCTGTACTCAGCTCTCCTCTCTGCGTGATCCCAACATTTCTCATCCTCGCATCCCTGCAACCCACAGTCTTCTTCTCCCATCCATGCAGTGTCCTTCCCATCGCTCCACCATCGAGCTACCATTCCTACCGTCGTGCAAGCAAACACTGATTTCACTTTGCATTTTCCCTTCTAACTTTTGTGTGTAGGTAGGTTTAGGTTTAGTTTCATTTAGCATCTTAGGGTAGCATTTAAATTATTAAGTGTGTTTTAGCTTGATTTAAAAATAAGATCATTAATTCGATTTCATTTCCATTTAAGGTTTTTTTTAGAGTTTCGATTTTTTATGGTGTTTTTCTTTTTCTTTTTTTTTAGGATTTTGACTTCTATTTCATTCATAATTAAAAATAAAAAACAATCTAGAGTTAGATTTTTATTGTCCTATTTAGTTTGATTTAGATTTATTTTATTTTTTTATAGAAAAAAATTCAGTAAGATTTAGTCTTGCTAAAACATATTGAGAAATTCACCTAAGGGATAATTAAGTTGTTAAATTTAAATTTCCTCCTAGGTGTCTTTTGTGCTAAAGACTATTGTGGTATTAGTATTTGTCATTTTACTATAGTTAAATGTGCTTAAATTTCTATATTCGAGGATTAACTATTGTAAAGTGATAAATCTCCTAGATTTGGATTTTCAAGCATAATTATTTAAAATCTAGGACCTAAACTTGTTAACATTTAAATTTAATGGTTGATTAAGGAGTTTGTATCTTTTGAAATTTAACTGTTAGTTCATTGCGCATCTAGTGAAATTGTTGGAGCATTAGTTGTTTTTTTTTTACATGTTAGACATTTTGCAGATGATTGTTAAATAATTTTATCGTGGAATTGCAAATTGATTTCATTTTTTTTAAAGCAACAATTGATAATCAATCATTTAGATCATTAACTCCATAAGGCACTGGTATTTGTCTAATCAAATTCTAAGTCTCGCTAGGCCTTAAGCAAGTATTCAATTACTTAGCTATGTCTCCTAAGCTAGCTGATTCCCAGCTGGTTCTCTTTTATCCCATAGGGTCTACCCCCCTTAGCCTTCTATAGAGAGAGAGCTTAAACGGAGAGATCGGGGATCAGGGTGACAGCCCCCGATCTGAGCATTGTCGCGGTGCCTAGACACTCTGTGTGACAACAGGCCCAATTGTCTCCTATTGGCAAGCCGAATTGTCTCCTATTGGTAGGCCGAATTCAGTGCAATCATTGACAGAGATCCACTAAATAATTGAGGCTGAATTACATCCTTAAATTCTGAAGATCAAGTATAAGGTCGAATTATTCTTCTAAAGCATATTTCTGAGGTTTAGAATTATCATTGGGTCTGTTGGGTTATTCAATTTAGAGGGTAGAATTTCATGTCTGAAGAAGCCCATAATGGACTTTGAATGCATCAACTAATCTAAAGGTCGAATTGTCATTCCTGAGCGAGTTTATTGCCAAAACATAGGACGAGTTTCCTAAGGAATTAATCAACACTTAAAAGCCAAATTTTGGCACACTATTGGAGGCTAAATATCAAAATTATTAAGAGGGGAAATCAAATTGTTGGATTAGGAGGACCAAAAATATAGAAACCAAGAGCTATTATCTCAGAGGGTCGAGAGCCTCCTTTATTGGAGCCAAGATCAGTTTATATGAAGGACGAAATTTGTCTTGTTTGAAGTTAAAGAACATCAAATCTAAGGGGCACCAGTCTATTAGAAATCAATTGCTAAGGGTCTATCATACATCACCAAGAGGCAAAGCTACTACCCAAAGCCATTATCATCTCAGGAGATTCATTTAATAAGGATACCGAGATCACTCTCATGCAGAGATTGAATTTCTTCATAATTAGTTGATCATTGAGATCACATCTACAGGGAGAATTAATTTGCTCTGGAGGCCGAATATATTCCTCTTTATCTGGGGACTGGAATCACCATAATATTTTTATATATATACTATATAATATATATCTGTTCCTCGCATCACACATTCTAGGAACCAAATAAAGGAAATGAATTTCTGAGTATTGCAAACTTCTTTGGGAGGTCGAACCAACTATCTCTGTGTTGAATTTACATGGCCCATGAGAATTTGGGTTTGTTCTTAGAATCTCTAACACAAACACACTCAAATTCCTCAATTATCCTAATTTTCACAATGGAAAATTACACATCAATGAATCAACTAGTGCGCATGACAATTTTTAAAATTTTCAACCCTTCTTCGTTATATTAACAAGCTATTATACAACAATCTAAGGCTCCCATACCAAGGATCATGGCCCTCATACAATCACTGATACAAGAATACAAACTACGGTTTGGATTAAATCACTTTGACTATCAATCTACCCTGAACAAGGCAACACCTAACCTACTTGTTGGTGGTGGCCACACACAACCCTTTCAATCCACGTGCCCTGAACACATTTTCTAGTCCTTCTACTCCAAATTTGCATCATCCAAACCTGCCTCTATCAATGAACGCTGCTCCTTTAGGTTATTGAATATGGCTCACCAATCTACCCTCTAGCTAATCATTAGTCCATCAATGAATTAACACATAGGGTCTTCATGTGAGCTGTTCACAACTCTATTTGTGAACAACTCCTAGACTGCCCATTGTTGCAACTCAACACATAGGGATTTCTTCCCCCTATTTCCTTCATGTGCTACTCCAATGAAGACAAACTTAGGGCATGGAGGGTTTCCCTTCTTCTCACTGCAAATGTCCTTATTTGATATTGAACTAGGGCTGTCAATCTAGCTCTCTTAGCTGCAATCCCTATGCTCAACTTCTCTGCCTCTCCTAGTAAGATTGATGTCCATCTCACGCACTGCACTAGGCTCTTGTAGTAGTCACCCAATAGCCCTCCTTACTGCACTTGGACTGTCATACATTTTCCCAAATCTAGACTCCTTCCTACACTGCATCCATCATCAGATATGCCCATCTTCAGTCATCTCCTTGACTAATCTAGGGCCCATAGGACTTCCCTCTCATAGGGCTTGTAGATCTGCTAAGACACAGTCAACTCTTGACTGATCTAGGGCCATCAAAGTCATTGTCCTCTTCTCTGCAATTTGATCCTCAAATTGCCAAATCTACGACTATAGATCTACCCTACCTTTGTGACAAACATGCTGCAACAGTCACTCTTCCTAGGGTTATTTAGATCTTCCCTCTAACAGTGATTAAGCTACTTTCTCGTCACTATTCCTAGGCTCCAATATACTTTTGCTCCAAACCCTAAAGCATCTCCATGAATCTTCTCTCTAAACTCTATCCATCCTGGACTCTAACCAACCTAGCAAACGTCAACACGGAAGATCAACAACGTACCTCTTTGGCAGATTTCTTTTGCCCTTCTTCTTCTCGGCCCTGTGCACTATAATATGAGATTTCATGGCTCTCATTAGGGCATCTAACAATCCACATCAGCCCTAAGATCTGCTTCCAAAACCTCCTTAAACACTTGTGCTTTTTCTCCACTTCAGGCCCCCTGATTCTGCGCTTTCATTCTATGTAATTGCAGCCTAGGTGTGACCACCTTCTAGGCCTATTGTCTCATACCAAACAAAGGATCCGTCCATTGCAATCACATAGAATAAAATGCACCCTGTATAGAGAGATAACACACTTGAACTATGCATTAAAATAGCCCAAATCTCATTCTCCAATACTTGACCTGCCTCCTACCTATCTCGACAACTAACTAGTCAGAATCATAATCATCAGCCAGCTATCTGTCACGTCATAATAAACCCAATTTCTGCAAACTATAATGTAAATGATGCTAGTACGACCGTTTAATTATGTAACAACCTATGTAAACCTATGATTTTAGCGACGAATTTCATCCTAAGAGGTTTTTCGTCTCACCTCATTATGTGTGTTTATAAACATGGATAATCGGCAGAGTTTTTACCTCTAGCTTAAACCCCA
>APFE031743992.1:10627-59987 GCA_000404065.3 Pinus taeda | reverse complement strand
AACAAGCACATCATGTCCTCAAAAAATTGCAACAAGGTATTAGCACCATATGGAAGTATCTTGCTTCACTCTCTCATTTGCATAGTTTAATTAAAATATGTAAAGATTGTGGATGAGTTGGTTTATAAGTGAAATGCACACAGTTAACCTGGCCAACTTCATTGAGTCAATGAAGACAAAACAGTTAGTCCCCACACATGTGGTAGCTGTCAAGTCAAAGAAAAAAGAATGACATTAGAAGTAGTTGAGCTACAGATGCCCAAAGTAGGAGTTGATTATGAGGAGAGGGGAATGATGATGTGGTAATGGGGACCAATGGTCCAAAAATGGGAAAAATCATACCTGAGTTGCTAGCACACCACCTCACTAAACTCGATGACAAGAGGAAATAAATGTTCATCCTCATGCACTCATGCATTCATATTCTCGAGGATCACTCTCGAAAAGTCGCTCTCATACCAAAGAAACCTACAGAAGAAAAAAAAATCATCTTGATCGTGTGCAGGATTTCCTATAAGATCACATGGGGAATCCTACACGACACAATCATGTAGTCTACAGGATTGGGAGCGAGCAGTTTCATAGAAGGAAACATAGAGGTTAGCTACAACAAGCACCATAAGGAGGTAGGCTCTACATTTCCTTCCATTTTTCCATGTCAAACAAATAGAAAAATCTCCCAATTTGATTGAATTTGATAGTTGTGTAAGCAAATAGTTCCACAAGTATTGTAGTTCCATTTCCTCCTTCATTAAAATTTTTATCATACATATCTTCTCCTCAAAGTTCATGAGACAAAATCATAGGGGGATTTAATAGAATGGAGCCCATCAACACTATGAGGATTCACCAACACCCTCATGTGCTAGAAATCTTCACTAGGCATAATTGGATGGGGTATTTTGAGAAATTAAGAAGGTATGATGATGAAGTAGCCCGAGATTTTTCTCTCTCCATCATTCCACTAATAGGAACCCATGTCACTGTTGTGGTGAGAGGCCCCCCCATAGAGTTTGCCGCTGAACCCATAATCAGAATTACAACACTTCCCCTAGGGGTGTGTTGGAGAAAGGAAGACAAGGGTAATAACCAAACTAACAAAAAGAAATTATTTTTAGAGGGAGAGAAGCAAATTGAAGACAAGAATGGAGTGAGGAGAACAAGCCTACGATATCCATGGAATGAGGTAAGCTACCACCTTATAAAATACATATCATGTGAAGGTAGGTATAGTATGGTTAATGGTTATCACTTTAGGGTGTTTGGAGTAGAAACACCTCCTCACCATATGGTTAGCATACCATACTTCCTTTTGCAATCACGCATATGTATAAGCATAAAGGTGTAGGAAGGAAAATACCAATAGTTTGCCCACCATGGGTTAATTAGAATTATATAAAATATGCCCTCCAAAACCTCAAAATTCCTATCCAATGGGAAATTTTTAGAGACATGTTGACAAATAAGTATATCAAAGCCCTCACATATCATATTAGCCCTACTCTGAGTGAAAAAGACAGACAAGAGTCTGAAATAGTTGGTGAAGAAGCAGACAAGTATGAATAGGATATAGATGAGGATGAAGAGGAAGAGAAAGAGAAAGAAGGTGATGAAGAAATAGAGGAATATGTTAAGGATGACATTGATAAACAAGATTAGGATCTCGAAGGAGAAGAAGAGGGGAAGTACAAAGGTGACAAGGGAAATGAAAATGAAGAGGCAAAAGACAAGGAGGAGTCACCTAGGGTGTCTTGAGAACCCACTGAGAAAGAGACAACAATTTCCCTCAATTCCCTCAACACTCCTATCAAATAAAAAGGAAAACAACAGAGGCAAACCCACTTATACTTTAGAACAAGAAAACTCCAAACTCCAAGCAAGGTTCACCATAAGGTAGGGAAAACCGCAAACTCCAACCATGGTTCCCATTGTTATTGTGGACTCACCTAAATAGGAGGAGAAGATGGCTCCTCTTATAAAAACTCAAGAAGAAGCATCCTCACTGCAAACCTCACCTAAGCCTCCTATCAGCTATGTGAGAAGGCCTATAACTAGATCCACCTGATCCAAAGGAAAAGACATCCTAGAAGATACAGAGTGGGACCTACAAGAAGCAGAGGTAGCCCTACAAGAAACTTTGTTGAACCTACAGGAAACTTAAAAATTCGATGAGGAAGGAAGTAAGCATCCAGAAACAAGGAGAGAGGACACACAACTAAGGGAACCTAGCACTCAACCTAACCTTGACACCTACTATAGATTTATTGAGAGGGGGAGGGTCATTACAGAAAGATTTTCCATTCCATTATTCTTTGAGATTGAGAAAGAAAGAGACAGAACACATATATGGATGTAGATTACCAAGTTGGAGGGAGTACAGGACGTTGGCCACATGGAGGAAAAGCTCAAGGAGATGGGTAGAAAACTAAGTATCCTAAGGGACATTGAGGCCATAATGAAAACTCAATTGGAGCCAGAAAATGCATGGTTGAAACGACAACTGTAAGAAATAAAGAATAATTTTTTATCCATGGCCACTCTATCTTTGGAATCCATCCAGTGCACGATGCCAACTAAGTCCTATGTATTATAGCCTAAGGAACAATGGCTACTATTCTAAATCAATACCCTTGCATAGAGAGTCAATATGCCATACTGAGATTATAGATATTTCATTGATCTCTGTGATAAAAGTACATTATAGTATATGGATAAGATGTCTAGGCTCTAGTTGCATAACATGGCTTTGACATATATGAATGTATGAAACCCTAATCAAAAGTTGGCAGATTTATATTTGGTGGGTTTCGCATCATGGATGAACCATAAGGAAGCAAAGGCTACAGAAATGAAGAAGATCTTGGAACTGGAACAAACTGAGCCTCTCATGATAAGAGCTAATTATTCGAGTCCAATGGATGTCATTAGAACATATAATTTAATTGCAAATGATCCTCAACTTGCAGCCATGTATCTTCCTACCCAAGAGCAAGCAATTACACATTTTGGGGATATGTTTACATTGTAAGGGGATGATAGCATGCAATATTTCCAAAGGTGATGGAATACTTTGCCATATAGTTTGAATATCAAAGAGTACCATTCTCCTCAAAGGATGAGAGAAGCATTGAACATGACACCCATGTACAAACAAACCATTCAAAGGCTCAAACTCAATTGGATTGTCTTGAGACTGAGTCCACCACTTCTCTTGGGTATGCTAGAAGGAGAGAAGGAACAGGAAGAAAGAAAGCAGTGGGAGGAGGTAGAGAGAAAGGTAGGATTATATGCATAAGAAGAAGAAACCATGGAAGAAACATGGGATGTCACAAATGCCACTAGAGCTATGAAAGACATGGATATTGATTGAGTTGATGAGAGGATGAGAAGCACCTTCAATATGGGGGTCATGATTAGCCTCATCATTGGGTAACTATATGGACCTTAAGTCACCTCCTAGCTTAGTCAAATCAACTCTTCTCACAATTTATTACATGTTTTTATTATATTTTGTTTAATGACATGAGTTAAAGTGTGATGTTATGCCTAGTGGACTAATATGCGTTGAATGTAGGTTTGAAAGAAAAAATCGAGGAATTTTGGCAAGATTAAGGTTTGTAACCTAAATGGGACAAGGAAGAGAGATTGTAGGAGGTAAATCCTCCTCATTTACTCCTCCCTCATCCAATTATTCCTCCATTAACCACACCAACTTAGAGTGCAAGCACCCAAGTCATGAAGATCAAAAGGCAATCGAGCAAGTGTTAGTCAAAGATTTAGTTGATCTTGAGTTTGGGAGTCAAGCCTCCCTAGATTTAAGGAAGTCATTGGGGACTTTAATTGTATAAGAAATAGACCTAGAGCCTCACTAGGATTCATTTTTTTTTTTTATAAACAGTAGTTATTTTTGAGCTCGAGACTTGTGGAATACATTGCTATGGAATTTTCTGTTTTCTTGATGAGAATGAGCATTTTTATGATCGAGTATTGATTTAACTCATAGGGATGAAGCTCTTTGGTTAGGGCCCAACCGTAGAAAGAAAGGCTACTCTTCTTGTATGTGTATGCTTAGATTGGTTTCATAGATTCATGATTAAGCTGTCCTTAGAAGTATTTCATTATAGGCAATTACAGGAAACAAGCATCACAAACATGCTAGTAGACGTCTTGACCTTACCTCTTCCTCGAGGGATCATGATTTGAGGAAAGGACCCCTATGCAGCCCCAAAAAGACAGATTTCTATTTTCTCATCAAATTTAGGATTTACTGTACTTGAACCAGCATTTGATATGTTTGCAAGTGTAAGAATTAACTACCATCTCTTCCATATTTAGTATTACAATAGATATCATCAATAATTCCATTTCATTCTAAAATTTTCCTCATGCATGAAGTAGATAGTTAGCTCATTAAGCTTTGCTTTTATAGCTTATTATAATTCTTCTTGTTTACATGATTTCTTGGAAAATAACAATGTTTGATTTAGAGAAAGTGTTTCATTAGTAGAGACATATCCCATAGCGAGAAACCACCTTCCAACTTCATCCATCCATAATCATTCCTCGCTTCCAACAAGACCTTCACCAATTTCATCATTTTACAAAGAAACTCCTCCAAGCATGTTGAGAAAATCCAACCATCTCCTAAACATGGCATTGGGTTCTAAGTGACCCTTGGAATTTTATCACTCCATTCCACCTATACGCCACCTTCCTTAAGCCTTCAATCACCTCTAGCACCAATCATTCTCCTCTTTGCTATATCTTGTAGAAATACAGGGAAACATGTAGGTTTTTAGTACATTGAGTAGGTTTTCATGTAGTGGCCTATTTTGAGGCCAAAATTGACCAAAAATTTGTAGGAAGAAACACAAGGCTACCTAAGGGTCTCCCAAACCTCCCAACCATTCTCCAACATCCATAAAACTCATGTCATATCATCAAAAGAGATTAGGGTTCATAGTTGATTTTCCATAAAAAGAATAAAAAGAAAGAAAAAAATATATTTCAGTCTTTTACATGCACAAAAATGGTGTTTGATGTTTTGAAATTCCATGCTTAGGACAGTAGCATTTCATACATGTTAGCTTGGAATTCTTGTAAAGCATAGTTTCTCAGTAGTTAGTTATCGAATGTTGTTCTTTTAGCATAGGATTTAAGTCATTTTCCTTATTGCAGTAGACAAGATTTCTCTTAGAGTACATTCCTCTTTCTTTGATTAGAAATAAATATTCCTCTGAATCCATAGAAGTCTGACCTGAAGACCCTAGTGCTCTCTTTCCAGTTGAAAAATAATAAGAGACAAAACCATCAAGTTCACTTGTGTATACAACACTATCACTTCGAAGCTTGTACAAACCCTAGGTTGATAAAGTAAAGTTAGTAGCTCGAGGAGTTGCATATTTCTTGCTACAATATTGGTTCTCACCAAAAGGTACGGCCAAAGTTGATGCCCCAAAAGAGGACCCTCCTAAATCTCGTGTTGATGATGATTATCGAAGAAAGAAGAATTATCCTTGCCTCATGTGTGAGCAGTATAATTACACTAAGGATTGTCCCTCATGATCTCATGTTAGTCGCTTGCTAAAAGAGACTCTCGCTGTCTTAAGAGAACCCTTTCCATTGCCATCTATTTTTTTTCTTTGCAAACTCGGTTTGGAGATGTCGTCAAGTCATTACATTGGTTCTGCTCATGGTGCTTATTGTAGTATGCAGAACCTCTTTTCCACAACATGGGTACTCTATGACCCTAATGACAAGCTGATTAACTTACAAGGTATCTTCCCTGTTTGAAGAACCAATAATATTTTTGAATAGAGTGGAGTTTTTGAACTCTTGTGAGAAGCAGTTTCTCTTGGAATTACGGATATAGTTGTCAATTTGGATTCAGAGCAAGTTTTGTTACAATTAAACAATCATTACTGAGTAAGAAATCCCTAAATATTGCATATGTATCTATGTATTACATTGTTGGAAATAAATTTTGATTACATTACATATCAACATATTCCACATAATTTAAATACATTAAGTGATGCACTGGAAAAATTTGTTCTTGATAGACATTTACATCATTTGAAAAAATAAAATCATGTTATGAACGCATAACTAGAAATAAAAAATGGATATATATATCACATCTTCCTCAGTGTTTACTACAAAATGTCAGAAAATAAAGTGTTTTGAGACATTTGGCTTTAAAACCCTACAAAATGTGTAAAAGACCTCATGATAGCACGAGACGGCTCTGATCACTTGCCCTAGAAATTGACGAAGTCTCACAAAGACTCCGAGAGTATGTCTCTACCAATCTAGTGAAGCATTGTTGATAGCGCCATAATCTAGAACCCCTCGAGTGATTGCCTCCAGATTGCACTCCATATTTCCTAAGGGGTGAGCCCCTTCCTCGTTGTCTTCACTCACTATCGTGGGCATCTTAGCGTATTATTGGTGACACATATCACGGTCTCTCTAGTCCCACCTCTACACATTTATCATAAGTTGTGTCTTATCTTATACTTTTATAAAAATAATAAAGCTTGAAAAAATCATGAGTTGGCTCCATCTTAGGAGCCTCACATCTCGTGGGGTAGGATGTGGTACTTCTGCCCAGTGATACTAGAAGAGGGGCACTCGCTCCAAGAAGAAGGTGACCAATATAGAACCAAACCCGAACTGCTTCAGGTGTGTGTGCTTACCCTTGGTCAATTGTCACTTCATGTTCGCCAAGATGCCTCTACACTAGTTGAAGATGGTGGCGGTCAAACATGTGATAGCATACCAAAATTGAGACCTGGAAGCCACATGCACATATTATGTTCTAGATGCTCGTGCCATGGTGAACAAAATTATTTTGAGATTGGGGTTGTTGGTGATTGTTGCAATCTTCATGTTTCCTTTGTTGGTTATCTCGGCACCAAGGGAGTATCTCTGGACTATACTCTTCGTAATCTCACCTCCTTAGTGAGATCGAAAGACTTGAATTGCTTCTCTTTGGGAGGATAATCGAGTGATGAAATAGATCCCCATCTCCTCGAGTTCCAGTTCTTGCCTTTTATGATGAAGATATCTTCATCTACATCCCAAAGGCTGATTAGATAGTGTAGAAACTCCATATGAGCCCTCAACCATGTGGTCGTGAAGAATAGTGAACAAATTGATACGTTAAGAGTACAAAACAAGAAAAAAGGTCAAAATGTTACTTTTTCTATTTTCTATCCTAGTTGTAGGAAGAAACATTCATTATGAGAATGTTCTCTTGACAATATTGATTTTTTTCTATATGTGCAGAGATTCATGCTACAGAGGACTTCCCTTTAATATGAGGACTCATGTGTATTTTCCAAAAGGAAGTTGCGACAAGTCACACAAACCAAACTTGTTATGTTGTTCATAGACGACCTTAGGAGCCTTGTCAAATAGGTATGGCAGAATGTCCTAATGGAGAAATTCCTTGTTATGCACAACCACAAAGTGATTGGAGCACCACACTACTATGGAAAACGTGGCCACATGAGCCACAAAACTCATCTTGGTCCACGGGATGGCAACGTTCTTATGGTAGAAACACTAACTACCCTCAATATTTCCAACAATATCCTCAATATCAACCTCAAAATTATTCTTCACCCAAACCTCCAAAATGTGCCCATCCATAATTCCAACCTCAATTGACTACAAGTCAACCCCTTCAATTGCCATGTACTTCATTTCCTCAATTAAATGAATTACCTTATTATGTACTCACTAATCCCAATAATAAAGTTCCTTCACAATCGATTTATAATATCCAAGCCCAAATGTTTCAAGATTATATAACAACTCTTCTATATTTAAATGATGTCCATGTTAGATCTCCTCAATTTCTATATAATAAAATACCCCTTGTTTTCATGCAAGAATATAAAGAGGATAAATCTCCTGAAGAGGAGGAAAATCCTCAACAACAAATTACTCCTCATAAGGAATATATTCATACACAAATAGATGAAAACAAAATAAAATCAATTCCTACAATTCTTATAGCTAAGCAATGATCTATTTCCTTACAAAATCCTCCCTTTTTGAAGAGAATACAAATTTATGAAGGTATAAATAAGAAAATAGTTTTATGTGATTATAACATGTTAGATGAATTGGAAAATATTTGGATCAAAATTCCATTGCCTCAACCTTTAAAAGAAATCCCTATTTTTCCAATAGAAATAAAGGAGCTGTGTATTGAAAATCCTAGAAGAAAATGAAAATAATTCTAAAGAGTGCAATTGATAAGAAATATTGAAAGCATTATGATGCAAAAACAAAAAATTGAAAAATACTTAGGTCCACTTAGTCCCATTGTAAAGGTGCATAACAATGGAATCGAAATTCCAATGTCCAAATATAAACATTATTTCAAAATAATACGATGGATAAGGTGAAATTAACTAATATTCAATATAATCCTACTTTATTGGAATTATAAGATATAGATTTTCTCAAATGTAAGGTTATATTAGAATATGTATAAGTACTACTATATCCATGGGAGTATTCTATTTATTTTATGATACTAACTCCAAAAACTAATATATGATGACATCCTTGATTCTTAGTAGGCCAGGTTTAGCTAATATCGATGCATTCATAAGTTGAAGGTCTAGTGACATGATCACTTCGAGTGGAAATACCACTAAAACGTTCATAGCATATTTGTGAGTAAGAAAAATAATTGAAATATAGAATGGGAAATGAATTGAAGGAGATGATGGAAATTATGAATATATTAAACTAGTTTTAACTATCTCACAAAATTATGAGGAAGATTAATTAGCGAATTCAATGAATAATCATTATTTTTCATCATATTATGAACAAAATTATTGTGCGCATATATTACAACAAAACATTCAACAATAATTCAATATTGAATACTTTTCATCTTCACAATCTAAAATGTTATTGAACTCAATGGAAAAGTTTGGCAATTCTCTTATAGAAATTTATCCACTTAAAACATTAAACATTAACAATAACTTCCATGAATTTCGAAAGAAATAGTAAATAAATAAGCTACAAAAAAATTCCTCTATATTTGCATGGGAATATATTGACATGAAAGGAATTAATTCAAGTATATGTATGTGTAAAATTTACATACCAAATAGTGTCAAACCTGTAGGACAACCTCAAGGAATGATGAATCATAATATGAGGGAGATTGTTAAAGATGAGTAACAAAAAATTCTCAATGTGAATTTTATTTAGCTAATTTGAGATATCCAATTGGAGAGTATGCATAGATTATGGATAATTAAATAAAAAAACTCTAAATATGTTTCTCATTACCATTTAGTGATCAAGTATTAAATAGATTAGAAGGGAAGAGGTATTTCTATTTTATTGATGGTTTCAGCACATACAATCACATTCAACTTGCATAAGAAGACGGATATAAGATAACTTTTGCATGTCCATAGGGTATGTATGCTTAAATGGAATACCCTTTTGTTTTGCATAATTCCCCTATTACACTTCATAGAGTACTATTAGGTATCTTTTATCACTTGATTGATGATTTTGTAGAAGTTTATATAGATGATTTTACTCTTTATGGGAATAATTTTGTAGCGGATATGGAGAATTTGGAAAATTTCATTATTATATGTAAGGAAGTTAATATTTCATTAAGTCATTAAAAATCATTCTGATTTTTAGCAAAGGAATTTTTTTGGGTCACTATATTTTAGGTGTTAGAATCAAAGCAGATTCATTAAAGGTTGAGGTTATATCTAAAATTTCAGTAGCAACATGTTAAAGAGATGTTAGAAGATTTCTTAGATTCACAAGTTAATATAGAAGTTTTATTGAAAACTTCACAAAGATTTCTTCACCACTGTTCAAATTACTCACTAAAGATTGTGAATTTCATTAGAATTATATTTGTCAAAAAGCTTTTGAATTGTTGAAACAATTTCAAGAGTGAAAAATTGGTCCTGTCCACGTCATATTTCTAATGACGCTTCAAATAAAACCATAGGTATTGTATTGGGACAAAAGATAAAACTTGAAAGTCCCACCCAAAAAATTGAATGTACTTTGCAGAAAATTGGATAGAAGTAAATTTAATTTTCAAAAAACTAAATATAATAGAATGTACTTTGCATTAATTTGAATGTAATTTCTAGAAGACTAAATGTGCTTCCTAGAAAATTGAATGTTCAATGTTATAATTACATAAAATGTGGATTTCGTCTTCAAAACATTTGAGATCAATGATTATATATAGAACATAAAGTTCAGGATCATATGAAGAGAACCAAGAAAAAATATCATACAATTATATTTAATTCCAATGACCATAGAAAAACCCCTAAGGGGGAAAACCTGAACAATTCTTCTTTTATTGTATTTCTTCAATTTAGTAGAGTAGGGAGAGAATAAGAATGCATAAAGTCACTAATGTCTCATCTACTTCATGTTGAAGCGCACATGCCTTTTACATGGAGATCTCCTCCTTCTCTTACATATCATGTGGTTCACACTTTTCTGTTACTCCTCCCTTGCTTGTAGTCCACACTAAAAAATCTTTCAGTGAACATGCTACTCTCAATTCTCACTTTTTTCTTTATTAAATGCTTGAGAAGGAGAGGAGTTACAAAATGAATTTATTCCTTTACCCAATAATAGGAGAATCAAATTCCGAGGTAGGAGTTACTTGAGGAGAAGTGGAACTCATCCAACAATAGAGAGAAAGGTAGGCTTATCTTAAGAGTTACAATTCAAATTTGGTAGAGTGAGAGTTACATTTAGAGATGACATAATATTTGATGAGAGTTACAAATAGAATTGAATGAGGGAGTTGCAAGTGCATTTAATGAGAATGACTTATGCTCTTTCCATACATTGAATTTGTAATGAAGAGTTAGATTCTCTAGTTATAGAGTTACTATTTTATTCTAATAGAGGAGTTGTTATTTTATTCCAAGAGAGGGGTTCAATTTTCCAAGTAAGAGATTCTCAATTTAATTTACTTATTGGTTTAGAGAATTATTTTTTAGAGTGAATTCCCTTAATTATAGACTTACTATTTCATTCCAAAGGGAGGAGTTATTATTTTATTCCAAGAGAGGGGTTAAATTATCCAAGTAGAAAATCCTCAATTTAATTTGCTTATTGCGTTAGAGAATTATTTTTTATTAATATGAACATTTTAGTCAACAACATCCATGGTTACCTATAATTCTAAGAAAAATATTTTTTTGAGGGGAGGGCAATGTTATATATAAAAATTAAATATACATCAGTTAAGAGTAATTAGGAAGAAGGGGATAAAAATATCATGACCACTCATGTAGAAGGAGTCAAGACTATTCTTAACTCAACTTCTTCATTGTAACATCATCACTTAGTTCCTTTGGTATTATGTGTGTCTGTGTGTGTGCTTTTATTTATTTCTAGAACATGTAGAGAAGATACAATCCAAAGGAGAGAGAAGTTGGTTAAACAATATGGCAACATGAGGTAGGATTTTTCCATACACACTACAGGTGATGTTGGAAAAAGGAGTCATAACCATGATAAAAGAGATAACCATTTGCATTAGATAACCATTAATTCCCTATTATCATTTATTTTCCATATGAACATAGTAAATTTATAGCTTGGTCAATTTATAATTGTATTCAAGAAACCCATTCTACCAACTTGTTATCCATATCATGATTCCTTCTTACATATTGTTCATAGTGAGATAGTTTTGGTAATATATCTAAGAATATAGACCCATTTGTCAATGGATTACTATGTTGCATAATTTATTAGAAATCTCATTGAGATTTTGTGGCAGAATTCAAAAATTCCCAAAATGGATGGAGAAAATCCCCAACCAAACCCACCTAAATATGAAATTGATGTTACCATCAAAGGGTGGCAACTAGTTCATGACTGATGTTTAATTCTCTTCAAATCACCAACCAACAAAATATCACCAACCCCCTTGTCCCTTATGTCACTCTAGCACTCTCACAGCTTACACTATCATCTATGGTTTGTTTTGTTGACTTAAATAGAAACTATTTTTTTGGGAGTATAAATGAATTCTTGGAATATTTTTATAACAATCTTGTTGGTTTTTCTAGTCCCCAATAATAGGAAATAGTCGAATATGTGAGAATATTTGAGTTATTAATAGAAGAAAATGCAGAAGGCTAACCTTTGGATATGTAATTCATATTGGTAAAGGCCGTAGTTATTAGTTAGTGACTCACTAACATCATTTTGTATAAGGGAATGATTTTGATGCCTCCATGCTTGGACATAATGTGTCAATTTCTATAAAAATATATAATTAAGCTTATTTTGAATTCGCATACACAATTCTATAGTGTTCCTTAGGAAATTAATAGTGTATACACAATTCTAGTGTTCCTTTGGAAATTAATAGTGTATAGAGTAGGTAAGAATTACATTATCCCACATATCCCTCATTCATCATGGAGTAAATACCATTTAAAATATTTATTATATACCAAGGTGGAATTACATATCCCACATGTATTAAGGTGATATAGTTTTTGGATATGGTTGGTATATAAAAAAGTTTAGGAAATAACATGAGAAACACATCACCTTTTATTTCAAACTTGTTTCCTTATAAAGAAGCTAAGTCTTAGGAAGATTTTTCTTTATAAAGAAGTTAAGTATGAGGGAGGTGTCCATGTTTGATTTACATTGAAAATATGGTAATGTTTCTGAGTTGGTTACTAACAAAACATGCTATATTCCTTGATTTATTAGAATTTGAGGTTTATTCATTTATTACAATCTAACATTTTCTATTTTAACTTGTTATCACTGTAGGTTACTTCTATATTAAGAAAAACAAATTAGCAATACTTTCTATTCCATTGATATAGTTTTACTTCTACAATCATTAGGTTTTTTTTTTTTTTTTTTTTTTTTTTTTTTTTTATAACTTTAGGACATTGAAAAAAAACAGTATTGAATAAAAGTTTTCTTGAAAGGATATATAATATTCTAGGGCACTTAGAAAAATATTATATAAAGAACCTTGTTCATTAGAATAATATGGGGTTTCATTAATTTCAGGCATTCCAGAAATTTTTCTAGTAGCCAGGGTTTTGTTGTAGAAATTTACAAGAGGATTTTGTTACATTGCTAGATATCTTTATACAAACTAGCAATTAGGGTGAGGGTCTTGTTTTCATATTTTTATAGCAACTAGGGCGATAGTCTTATTTTATTTCATGAAAGAAATCTCTATGGTAAAGAAATCATAGCAACTAGCAAAGAGTGTAAGGGTTTCTTTTTGTTTTATGGCAATCAATGTGAGAAATCTCTTGTGGAAACAAGAGTGAGTGTTTTGTTGTATTTTGTTGTATAACTATTTCCACACTCTACAAATATAGACTAAGGGATTTGTTAAAAAATATACCATAAGTATAGACCAAGGGTTTTTTTCTTCTTCTTCTTTTTTCAGTGTTATTCATGGAATTTGTAAGTCTTAATGACTAATAATCCATCTTCTTGATTTTATGTTTTTTCAATAATTTATTTTCTACCAATATATAATAATTCATCTTCTTGATTTTATGTTTTTTCAATAATTTATTTTCTACCAATATATAATAATCCATCTTCTTGATTTTATGTTTTTTCAATAATTTATTTTCTACTAATATATAATATTGAGTGATTGGATACTTCCATATTTTTTCATATTGTTAGTTATTTCAGGAATCATACTATGTAAAATGTGTGAAATATCCAACATTTTGGATGGTGACTCCATCCATCATCAGGGAAGAGAGAGAGCTTTATAATGTATGAAGTCACCATCTTAAAAGTGGGAGAGATCACACATATTACACAACACATTTTACAAATCACACATTTTGAACAATAATGTTCTAGAAATCACTAACAATATACAATATGCCAAGTTATAAATTGTTAGCATATGCATATTGTTCAAGCATGCCCTAATAAAAAAACAAAATTAAATACAATGCACTCTTCAACCCCTTTCTAAATTCCATATTTTTGAATTGTTTTTATGTTTCTGTATGTTGACATTTGTAGGAGAAATGGGTCATGTCCACTTGAAATGGGAATGTCACCCCATTTCTATGTATCACATGTCAAGTAAAACATTGTTTGAGAAATTTTCTCTTATTTTAGTTTGTTTTTATGTTTCTATAGTAGTAATGATATTATAAATGTGTGAATTATAGTTCATTCTCCATTCATGGACCACTCCACAAATTTCTCATCCTCATATATGAACTCCCATATGCCCTAGGCTACAAGGCTAGTTCATTCCTTAGGCACACTTTCCTAAAGCTTCAAGAATACATCTAGTCTAAAAGGGTACTATATCCTAAATATTGTGGCTTACCTCACCATATCTTCCATCAGGTTAATACATACAGATAGTGAGACACATGCACTAGTCATACCAAAGCCCCATTCCTTTATGGACTATGGTTACAATAGTTTTCCTAATTTTAATTGTCATTGCTTTATCCATTGTAGCTGAACCAATTGAACTTACTATGCTCCCTTGTGTCATGCATTATGCCTATACTTATTGACCTTATAAAAATTGTTACAAGGGAATTAACTTGTCTGTCCAAATGTTCTATTTTCTAGGTAATATTTGTGATTTCTTAAGTTATCAATATTCATTGAATAATTATTTATCTAACATGAATATAATTAATTTTAGAAAATTTAATTAGAATTCATGTTTCCGTTCTTATCATTGCTACTAAGAAAAATTTTAGAGAAAATTTTCTTTCAGAGACAAACCCAACACCCTCTTACACTTTTCAAAACCTTAATCAAAAAATTTTATTAACAAAATTCGACAGCCCAAGACATCAAAAACTTATATCTAACATAATACTTTATATTTCGCTACCTTTTACATTAACCTTTTGTGAGCCTTTTCATGGAAGACACCATGACGTGAAATTTGACGAAAATATGATGTGACATTTGTGTCGCCGCTGGCACAAATATGACGTTCGGCGAAAATATGACGTGAAATTTGTGTAGCCGCTGGTACAAGTGAGGCCGAAAACTGTCCGTGAAAATTTTGAGAATCTTTGCGGTTGGAGAGAAACATAGCAACTTAGGTTGCTTCCCTACAATATGTTACCATTGGTCGAAGATGAATATATTCAGTCGAAATGAATATATAAAAATATTAATTTGTGAATGACTTCGCATTGCTCTAGTAAGCTGGGCTTGATCCAATGAGGATTCCGAGATGGTAAAACAATGCTATTCCTTGTATTTACAGCGAATGTGAATAGTATTATGGGTAATTATAGTGAATAACATTATCTCGGAATCCGAATGAATATTATTAGATGAATATTTGTATACATTCCTTTCACCTGTCACGGAATATTGTAGACCCCAGGTGACATATAATCCCTCTAAGAGGAGCTTGAAATAATTTCTTTATCAAGTTTGAAGAAGTGTCAAGATAAAAGTGTTGGGCTTGGGAGCTGTGACCTTAGTGCCAAACTTTTTTCATTTTTCTTATAAATGATACCAATGTTGGAGATGCATTAAGAGAGTAACTTAGCCCATAAAGGGGTTAAAATTTAGGGGCTTGGCACCTAAAGGCCTAGCTAGTTCCCATTACCTTAAAAGATCTAAGGGGAGTGAAAGGGCCAAATCCACATAATTGATAGTGGTGCTGATGGAAATCTTTTAGGATTTAGATAAATGATTTGACATATGGGAATTAAGAATAGAAGTAAATACAATTGCTTAGAGCACTCATTCAAGGTAGTGAAGGACCACCACCCACAGGAGCAATTTAATGTAGCCCATTGTGAAACACTTTCGGTCACCCCTGAGCTTCATTGAAGGCTATCATGAGTTAAATGAATATGAGTGTTTGTGGTATTATTCTCCTATTCTCCTATGCCCCTTCAAGAGAAAAAAAGAAGAGCCATATTGTGAGTACATGTAGTTATTAATGGAGGAGCTATTTGATTCAATAGCTTGAATCTGACTTAATTCTCAACATATATACAATCCAAAACCATTTCATTGCATTAACTCTTCTCCCATGTCTCAGTATAGTATGGCAAGCCATGCGTTGGTGGTGCTACAAAGGAACAAAAATGTTTTGAGTAATTAAACAAAGTGAAAATATAAGTTGTGTGATTTTAGTTGTTCAACATTGTAGAGGGAGTTGAGCAACAAGGATCAGGGTTCAAAGAAGACTTGTAGAGCTGAATGAAAGGACTTGGTACTACATTATAGAATATTTATATTTTCTTCTAAACCTATTATCCTCTATTTCCAATTTGAAAATTGTATGAAAGGAAGAACAATGGCTAGAGGAGGTAGTTTCGTGCATTCATAAGAGGCTGGTACCTCTTGGAAAGTTGTATCTTTCTATTTGAAGGGTATTGGGGCCCCTGTGAGTGGATGCTCACAAAAAATTCATGCAATTAAGTGGGTGCGTAAATTACATCATAATAAAAAACATATTAGTTTCTTTCTCGCACTCATTTTTACATAAAAATACCTGTGTCATTTTTTGTGTATGTTGTTGAGATCATGTATTTGAATGTCTTATATTTCTACTCATGTTTATTCTAGTATGAATTCTCTCTCAAATAACTAACAATAGTGAAAATAATTGAAGGTTTGCAATTAATGTTTTATGAATGCAACTATTAATGATTCACCCATCCTCTCAGTAATTCCTTATTACAATAATTATTATTAGAGAAAAGTTCCTTCATGAACATTCTAACCAATCAAAGGTAGATTCATGAATAATATGTCTAGGCAAGAGAGTCAAGGTACCTACCCAAGCAAGATACCACTCTTTCATGGTACAAACTATGCCTTATTGAAAGTTTAGTTGGAAGCTTATCTTATGTCCCTAAGAGTAGATGTTTACAATTCTATTCTAGTTGATTATGATGTCTCTAATCTCCCTCACACTAACGTTGATGGTAAAAACCTATATGGAAATATTGCTAAAACCAAGACTTTCATTCTCTTTGTGCTAGTGAGTCTAAAATCATAAAAATTATGTACTAAAAGTCTGCTAATGAAGTATAGGTCAATCTCAATCAAAGTCATGAAGGAGATGAGTTAGAAAGGAAAAATATCAAACCTTAAAAATGAGTTTTGAAATCTTAAAAATACATAGGGAAGAAAGCGTGGAAGAATAATTTCTCAAAATTGATGAAGTAACCAATATGATTAGAGGAGTGTGTGAAGTTTTGAAAAAATATATCATTGTTCAAAAGTTCTTGAGATCTCTACCCACTAGATTTATTTCGAAAGTGTATGACATTAAAAACATGTCTCATTTATAGAATATCACATGGATGTTTTGTTTGGTACTCTCATGACCTATTAAACCATCATCTTCTAAATATTCCTCTGTGTATGCCTCATCGGTGAATGGATCCATGTGAATAAGAGTCCCTAAAGTTGTAATATTTGATGTTGGTGGCCTTGAAAACATGTTCACCAACTTGTTTGTGTTTCCCTTCTTATACTTAATCACCAAATCAAATTGCTGCAAAAAAACCATTCCACTTGTAGTGCCTAGTTTGTTGTAGCTTATTATGGGCCTAAAGTTACTATAAAGAATCTTGAAGTGTGTGGATTATTATCTCCTTTCCTATTAGATAGTTCTTCCACTTCTTCACAACTTGCACCATGGCATAGAGCTCCTTCTCTAAGGTGGGGTAGTTAAGAACTCCTCAATGAAATAATTCAGAATGGTAGAAAATAGGCCTTCCTACTTGCATCAAGAAAACTCCCATAACATAACTAGTCAAATAAGTATCCAGTTCAAACGGCCATTGCAAGTTTGGTAATGCCAAAAATAGTGCTTCACTTATCCTCTTCTTTAACTCATCAAAACCCTTCTAGTACCCTTTTCCCTGCTATAAACTCTTGTCACTTGTTTTTATGGCATGGAGTGGTATTGATACTACTCAAAACAAGGCTATGAATCTCCCCAAGTATTTTGGTGCTCCAATGAAACTCATAACCTTAGTAACATTTGTAGTGACCAACCATTTCATGATGACCTCTATATTTGAAGGATCTATCTTCAATTATCCTCCACCAATCACAAATCCCAAATACATCAAGGACTCTTGTGCAAACTCACACTTCTTGAGATTTTCTAGCAGCTGGTGCTTCTTCAATGTTTCGAGCACCTGTATCAAATGTGAATTATTCTCCTCCCATGTAGGACTATATACCATTATATCATCCAAGTAGACCATAAAAAATGAATCTATAAAATGGCGTCACACATCATTCATTAATGTCATAAATTTAATTATTGCATTATAGAGGATGAATGGCATAACTAATAACTCATACAAACCTTGCCTCTTTTTGAAGCTGGTCTTCCATGTATCTTCTTCTTTGACTAGAATCTGGGGATATCGAGACTTTGAGTATAGCTTAGTGAAATAATTTGTTTGTCGCAACTCATCTAGTAGATCGTCTATCTAGGGCATGGGGTATCTCTTATTGAGCATGATTTTATTCAATGCCCTATAATCTATACACATGTGTGAGGTCCCATTCTTCTTTGGCACAATGATGATGGATGACCCACATGGTGATGTACTTAGTAGAATGACACCTTGTTCCAATAGTTGTTGCAACTACTTCTTCACCTCACATTTTTCTATAGCATACTTCATCTAAAACCCAATATTTGGCAATGGGGAGTCTGAAAATAGCTAGATCTCATGCTCCACTTCTCTCTTAGGATGTATCCCTTTATGCTCTAGGAACACATCATTGTATTCCTATAACAACTCCCCCAGTTGTTGTTTTCTTTTTCTTAGTACACCCCTCTAAGGATGCCTTAAGTCTTATTGACTCATCTATAGACTAATTTTCTCTTAAAAGCAATAAAACATACTTCTTTCTTGATCTAATCAATTTATCCGCTTCGTTGCCACTTACGAGTGAAACCTTTTACTTTTATTTATGCACGTTGATGATGAACGATATTTCATCCTTGATGAGATGGTAGTAGTTAACTCTCATCATGAATATAGCATCACACATGTATATGTGTGGACTGTAAAACACAACTCCACATACATCAAGGGGAACCACATATAGATCTACCTCATCAATAAAATAAACACTGGTAACAAATGTAAGTTTACACTAATTTTTTACCTTAAGCTTTGCATCCTTATGTACCGATCCCAATGGATATGGGTTCGGATGATCACTCCATCCCTAACATCTTGTCTAGATCTGCTGCAATGAGATTTTCATGCAATCCTGAGTCAAATAGAGCAGAAATCTTCATCTTGTTGACCAGTATCTTTACATGGAAGAGTTTGGTCATTTCTTTCCCTTTGTGTTCTTGAAGGATACCCAGATTCACCTCCTTTTGAACTAATGTATAGGTGATCTTCTCATCCATGTCTAAGCTTTTTTCAACTTGGTTGTGTGAATTAATGGTCGTGATGTTCTTCTTCTTATTATCTTTCGTCATGTTCTTTGAGTTTAGCTCTCTATACAACTTCCAAAACCTCTCCTCTGTATCGCCATCAAGGTTGTAGTGGTTACTAGGATTTTTGCACTAATGTGTTGTGGCTACCATATTTTTATCCTTTCCCAATTTGTGTTTCTTCTTCCCATCCTTAGAAGTGTCTTGTTTGTCTTTTTTCTTTGATCCACTAAATTGCGCTCTTTTTAGACCTATGTTCTCGAGGTGTTGTGCCTATACATAAGTATCATCCACCATTTTGGGCTTAATCAACATCACTTGCTCATGGACATTGTGGTGCATACTCGTCAAATACTTGAGGAGCACAACTTGGTCCTTTGGAGAGATACACAACATTATAGTCATCTTTCTGAATTATGAGTACTCCTAAATGCTATAGCATAGATTTTGTCTCAAATGTGATTGGTGCCATAGGACGGGAAAGCGTACTCCAAGAGATGAAATGCCTTTGCAACCTAAAATGATTTTTGAGCCATTTGAGAGATGGACCCAACACCCTCTTACACTTTTCGAAACCTTTAGCCCAAGCCCATAATAAACTTATATCTAACATAATACTTTAGATTTGGCTACCTTTTACATTAAACTAGATAATAGATTATCCCTTTTAAGGAAATGACATCGAATTTATCCTAAGTTGTTGACCTTCTTTGAGCCTTTTCATCGAAGACACCATGACGTTAAATTTGATGAAAATATGATGTGACATTTGTGTGGCCACTAGTACTAATATGACCTTCGGTGAAAATATGACGTGAAATTTGTGTAGCTGCTAGTACATGTAAGGCCGAAAATTGTCTGTGAAAATTCTAAAAATATTTGCGGCTCGAGAGAAACATAGCAACTTAGGTTGCTTCCCTACAATATGTTACCATTGGTCGAAGATGAATTCTAGTTTATTGCGCCGTAAGGTGTTCCCTCTAAGAAAGACATCCCTAAAATGTAACGTGTGCAATCTGATCCATTGATTATGTGTTAGATGATTGGAATGTTTCCCATTGTTGGTTTAATATGTTCTTTTTTTCATGGAAAAATGTCTTTTTTCCCACTGACTCGAAGACAGAGAGGAAGGATCTCGCTATGGGCTATGAAAGGCTAGTCCTCCTGGCGATGAGCCTCTTGGAAATGACTGAAATGACAAGGCCCTCGCCTCTTGGAAATGACTGAAATGACGGGGCCCACACGAAACGTGCCTTTCTTCCCTACATGAGGGCCGTGTAGCCTTGCGCTTCCTACCAGAAGTTTATATAGGCATACAATCTGGCATAAATATGCACAGATTCTCATCCGGGGTTCAACAGAGAATTTTAGCATCTACAACAGAAATAAAAAAACAGTCTACGATATGAACTTAGTGTTCTTGCTTGCTTCTAATATTCTGTTTTTTCTGCTCACAACAGGGTTAGGGTTCATTTGTAGTTTAGAACTCACATGTTTTCCCAACCTCTCGACAAGAGGTCTGTCTCTCCAATTCCAGGCATTGGTGTCCCCCTTTGTCCTTAGAGGGAATCTCAACATCCACACTGAGGTTTTTTTTTTGCTTAAATTTCGTTCGTATTGGCTTTTAAGTCTTGTAAGCCACGTAAAGTAGAATGATTAGCCTAGGATCACTAATTGAGCTCCTGTTGGCGGAGTTGTAGTTTATATTGATGATTCCTACATTATTTTGCTCTGCAAGTGGTCCTAGATGAAGAGATTCCAAGCAACATTTAAAAGCACACATGCTTGTGTTTCAAATCTTTAGATTCTCTATTACTCTCATATTATAGCTTTAATTTTTGCAATTATGATTTTATTGTCTATATGAGTAATCATTTGCCTGGATTCATTTTAGTTGACATCACATGGCATTCAATGCTATAGATTTAGTATTGATCTTGTGAGGTGTGTTTGCACTGAATGTTGGCTGACGTACTGCTTTCCATCATTTTTTATGTATCTTGGGTTGAACCTCTAGTAACAATTCTTGTTATATTTCTCTCTAGTACAATTTCTAAATTTAATGATATCATGTTTGTGACTAAAGAACATCAGCGAGGTTGCTAGTACTTAGAAATAAGCTTTGCTTTTATCTTTTACGTGTCAAAATTTTCTTGGGAAGAATTTGGCAAAAAAAATTGTAAGATCGAGGCAAGTTGTTCAGCTCCTTTATGAGAATAGGGCACAACTAAATTCAATATCTATGCACCTTGGAGAAAGTGTTGGTAATATTTTCTTTACCACTTGTTCTCAAATCATCTTGTATGGAGTTTAATCTTTGTTTTGTTATTGAATTTCTAGTTGTTTCTCATTACCTTTATCTGACAATAGCCATTTTTTACTATATAGAAAGCAGTTGCAAGCCAAATATCATATTAACTAATTTGCAGTTGTTGTTTTTTTTTCCCTTTTTACAATAGTTGGATACTAAGTTAACACTATTAGGATACATGTATGGGTTTTCCTAGAAACAAGGGGGTCTTGTAAATCACACATTTGATGTCTAGTTAGGTCATGACCTAAAATTAGATTATACATATATATATATATATATATATATTGCATATGTTATGTATATGTATATGTATAGATATATAGATATATAATATGTCAATTTTAGAAGATCGAGAGAGTATACAACTAGATAGGGGTAATGACATATACAATATACTAAATATATGTAAAAAAAAGCTATGCAAAATAAATGCCATGGAAATTATAAAATATTAACTCAATAGTTTGGATTCTGCTAATATAAATATGCTAGTACAAAATGAGTGGCTTACCAACGTTACAAATTATCAGTCACTCCACAAACTGATATATTATCAAACAGATGTTCACCTTTAGAACAACGTAATTTAACAACAGTTTACATTTTCCAATTAGAAATTTCTTCACCATGGTCAGCCCACCCTCCAACAAAGTGTAAAAAAATCCAGCTAAAGATGAAAATTATGAAAACCCTGTTCAGAAAACAAAAATTCCTCATGGCCTCGGTTCGAGATCATATACAAGTGTGTTCCATTTAGGTTTTGGTCCCGATGGCCTGTCTATATTTGTGGTATCTGTTTCAGTTTCTACTACCACATTACTTTTATCTAGTGGGATTTTACATTTCTTTTTGTGTTTTTTAAAATGAATTCTTCCTTATCGAAACATCTGGTTCTTCTTGTTGAATATATTCAAGATCTTCCAAGCAATGCCCAATAAAATTTTCTAGGTAATCTAAGGACTTCAAATGTTTTATGAGGAGTGATCCCATAACACTGTGTTCTTATTGCCATCAATTTACCTATGGGCTTACAAATAATGGTTGGCCACCCTTATAGGGATCTTATCATCTTTCTTTGTTTTAGAGTTGGTTTTCTGAATACCTCTTCCCAAGAGAGATTAGAGATGATGCTCATCTCTGCTTGTGTCTACTACTGCATCAAAATTTCTCTTGCACACATAGGTATATTTTGTAGTGATCTCGATTCTCTACTTCATCCCCTGTAGATATGAAATGGAAGTATGATTGTTCTGAGATGTACTGAAGATCATAACCTTAGTATTGTTAACGTTTACAATGATAACTCTATGTTTGGTATTGAAGATCATAACCTTACTCTTGTTAGTGTTCATTGTCATAATCTATTTTTGCTATTGAAGATTGTAAAATTAGTCTTGTTAAGGTTCAATGTGATAAGTCTATGTTTGAGATCGAGGATCATAACCCTCGGCTTTTTCAGGTTCACTGCCATTAGTCTATGTTCGCAAACAGTTACAGACAATATGCCATGTCCAATTGCCTTCGAAGGCCTTGAGAAGATATTTGGTTCTTTATGTGGGAATTGTGCCTTCAATACTATCACCTTATTTCTATCCACCAAAGTTAGAAATTTATGCACTAATTTGTGCTATATTAGATGTATTCACACATGGAAACTCCTTTTGTTTTTTAAATAAAATACTTCCTTTGATTATTAGCATACAAATATGTACAAGGAAAGCTATACAAAATTAATGGGCTGCATTAAACAACCACAATGACCTAAAGGCCTAAAATACATGTCACACCTCTCTCTCTCCCTCTCTATTTTAGTATTTTGTGTGTCTTCTAAAATGAAACAAAATCTCAACATTGAAAGGATGGGTGTTAGTACATGTAAGTTTATGAAAGAAGAATTCAATAGACTAAATCATGCTTGAATAGGAGAAGTTGGAAGACTGTAAGATTACGCAAATATGGAGAACATTATTAAGAAAGCCTCCTCCATCGGAAATAAATTTAGTAAAAAGAAAATTAAGGATTAGTAATTTTCAAAAGTTGGAATGATGATTAAATGCAAATGGGCATGCAACAAAATTTAATAGGTAAGGTTTTTCTTTCATATTTTACAAACAATTGGGATAATGGATGGGGGTATGATCTAATTAGATATTAACGATAAGGAGTTAATCTTAAAGAGAGCCAAACATATTTTAAGTAAGAATTAACATTTGTTTGCCTCTCTAAATGAAGTGAGGTTTTGTAGTGAGCTAGAGTAATTTGTCCTGGTTTTTCCATCACAGTCACGTTTTATACAACAATTTTCTCGTAACACTTCACGAGGTAACAACTTTAATATCAAACATCCACAGTCCACACATTATAAAATTTAATGAGCAATACCATCCAAGCCAAACAATTACAATGAGATAACTCAATATATATATATATATATATAACAATTAAATAGTATACCACTGTCCTACCAAGCAATTATAGACTAATTGCAATTGCTGTCAAATAATTGAATCCACTCTCAAACATAATTACTAATTAAAGTCCTATGTCTTGAGTTCAACAGAGAATTTTAGCATCTACAACAAAAGTAAAAAACAGTGTGCGGTATGCACTCAATATTCTTTCTTGCTTCTAATATTTCATTCTATCAACTCATGACAGGGTTAGGGTTTATTTGTAGTTTAGAACTCATGTGTTTTCCTAGCCTCTCGACAAGAGTTCTGTCTCTCCAATTCCAGGCATCGGGGTCCCCCTTTGTCCTTAGCAGGCACCTCAACATCCACAGTGAGGGCTTTTTTATTGGCCACCCTTATAGTGATCTTATCATCTTTCTTGGTTTTCAAGGTGGTTTTTTGAATGCCTCTTCCCAATAGATATTAGAGATGATGCTCATCTCTGCTTGTGTCTACTACTGCATCAAAATTTCTCTTGCCCATTGTTAATGTAGGTACCTATAAGCCTTTATTAAAGAATGTATTGTTTTTGCATATATTTGTTCTATTGTGAATTTATGATCATCATGTTCATCTTCATTGGCATTTAGTAGGGGTTCAAGGAATCCATATACCATTTTCATGGAATTCTTGTCTTGAGCAGGACCTGGCCCCTTTACTTTTAAATTTTCTATCCCTTGAGTTTCTATCACTTATGTCAAGGCTTGTCTCTTTTTGAGGCCTCCTCCTTGTGAGTGAATTGGAACCCCAAATAGGTATATGTTCTAGCGATCTCGATTCTCTACTTCATCCCCTGTAGATATGAAATGGAAGTATGATTGTTCTTAGAAGTATTGAAGATCATAACCTTAGTCTTGTTTATGTTTACAATGATAAGTCTATGTTTGGCCTTGAAGATCATAACCTTAGTCTTGTTAGGGTTCACTGTCATAACCTATTTTTGGTATTGAAGATTGTAACCTTAGTCTTTTTAAGGTTCAATGTGATAAGTCTATGTTTAGGATCACTACTATTAGTCTATGTTTGTTAAGGTTCACTGCCATTAGTCTATGTTTGCGAATAGTTGTAGACAACATCCAAGGTCCACCTTGAGAAGATATTTGGTTTTTTATGTGGGATTTGTACCTTCAATACTATCACCTTATTTCTATCCACCAAAGTTAGAAATTTATATAGCGATGTGTTCTATATTAGATGTATTCAGACATGGAAACTCCTTTTCTTTTTTAAATAAAATACTTCCTTTGATTATTAGCATACAAATATGTACAAGGAAAGCTATAAGAAAGCAATGGGTTGCATTAAACAACCACCATGACCTAAAGGCCTAAAAGAAATGTCACATCTCTGTCTCTCCCTCTCTATTTTAGTATTTTCTGTGTCTTCTAAAATCAAACAAAATCTCACCATTGAAAGGATGGGAGTTAATACATGTAGGTTTATGAAAGAACAATTCGATAGGCTGAATCATGCTTGAATAGGAGAAGTTGGAAGACTGTAAGATTATGCAAATATGGAGAACATCATTAAGAAAGCCACCTCCCCGGGAAATAAGTTTAGTAAAAATAAAAGTAAGGATTTGTAATTTTCACAAGTCGGAATGATGATTAAATCCAAATGGGCATGCAACAAAATTTAATAGGTAAAGTTTTTCTTTCATATTTTACAAACAATTGGGATAATGGATAGGGGTATCATATAATTAGAAATTAACAATAAGGAGTTAATCTTAAAGAGAGCCACATATCTTTTATGTAAACCTTTAACATTTGTTTGCCTCTCTAAATGAAGTGAGGTTTTGTAGTGAGCTAGGGTAATTTGTCCTAGGTTTTCCCACATAGTCACATTTCATAAAACAATTTTCTCGTAACACTTCATGAGGTAACAACTTTAATATGAAACATCCACAGCCCACACATTATAAAATTTAGTGAACAATACTATCCAAACCAAACAATTACAACTAGATAAATATATATATATATATATTATATATATATATATATATATATATATATATATGTATATTATATATATATATATATATATATATATATATATATATATATATAACAATTAAACAGTATACCACTGTCCTCCCAAGCAATTATAGACTAATTGCAATTGCTGTCAAATATTTTAATCGCGTCTGGGACATAATTACTAATTAAAGTACCAAGTTTGGAGTTCAACAGAGAATTTTAGCATCTACAACAGAAATAAAAAAACAGTTTGTGGTATGAACTCAGTGTTCTTGCTTGCTTCTAGTATTCTGTTCTGTCAGCTCACGAGAAGGTTAGCATTTATTTGTATTTTAGAACTCACGTGTTTTCACAGCCTCTCGACAAGACATTTTTCTCTCCAATTCCAGGCATCGGGGTCCCCGTTTGTCCTTAGTGGGGATCACAACATCCATAGTGAGGGTTTTTTTATTGGCCACCCTTAAAGGGATCTTATCATCTTTCCTGGTTTTAGAGGTGGTTTTTTGAATACTTCTTCTCAACAAAAATTAGAGATACTGCTCATCTCTGCTTGTGTCTACTGCTGCATCAAAATTTCTCTTTCACATTGTTAATGTAGGTACCTATAAGACTTTATGAAACAATGTATTGTTTTTGCATATATTTGTTCTACTGTGAATTTATGATCACTATGATCATCTTCATTGGCATTTAGTAGGGGATTAAGGAATCTATATACCATTTTCATGGAATGCTTGTCTTGAGCAAGACTTGGCCCCTTTACTTTTAACATTTATGTCCCTTGAGTTTCTATCACTTAGGTCAAGGCTTGTATCTTTTTTAGGCCTCTTCCTTGCCAATGAATTGTAACCCCACATAGGTATATGTTGTAGCGATCTCGATTCTCTACTTCGTCCCATGTAAATATGAAATGGAAATATGATTCTTCTTAGAAGTACTGAATATTATAACCTTAGTCTTCTTAATGTTTACAATGATAAATCTATGTTTGGTATTGAATATCATAACCTTAGTCTTGTTAGGGTTCACTGTCATAATATATTTTTGGTATTGAAGATTGTAACCTTAGTCTTGTTAAGGTTCAATGTGATAAGTCTATGTTTGTGAAAAGTTACAGACAACATCCAAGGTTCAACTGCCTCTGAAATATACATATATATATATATATATATATATATATATATATATATTATATATATAGATAACAATTAAACAGTATACCACTGTCGTACAAAGCAATTATAGACTAATTGCTGTCAAATAATTTAATCGAGTCTGGCATAGAATTACTAATTAAAGTCCCAAGTCTAGAGTTCAACAAAGAATTTTAGCATCTACAACAAAAATAAAAAAACAGTCTGCGGTATGAACTAAGTGTTCTTTCTTGCTTCTAATATTTCATTCTGTCAACTCATGACAGGGTTAGGGTTTATTTGTAGTTTAGAGCTAGTGTTTTCCAAGCCTCTCGACAAGAGGTTTGTCTCTCCAATTCCAGGCATCGAGGTCCCCCTTTGTCCTTAGCGAGAATCTCAGCATCCATAGTGAGGGTTTTTTTATTGGCCACCCTTATAGGGATCTTATCATCTTTCTTGGTTTTAGAGGTGGTTTTCTAAATACCTCTTCCCAACAGAGATTAGAGATGACCTTCATCTTTTCTTGTGTCTACTACTGCATCAAAATTTCTCTTTCCCATTGTTAATGTAGGTACCTGTAAGCCATTATAAAATAATGTATTTTTTTTCATATATTTGTTCTATTGTGAATTTATGATCACCATGTTCATCTTCATTAGCATTTAGTAGGGGTTCAAGGAATCCATAAACCATTTTCGCGGAATGCTTGTCTTGAGCAAGACTTGGCCCGTTTACTTTTAACGTTTCTATCCCTTGAGTTTCTATCACTTACGTCAAGACTTGTATCTTTTTGAGGCCTCTTCCTTGCCAGTGAATTAGAACCCCACATAGGTATATGCTGTAGCGATCTTGGTTCTCTACTTCATCCCCTGTAAATATGAAATGGATGTATGATTTTTCTTAGAAGTACTGAAGATCATAACCTTAGTCTTGTTAATGTTTATAATGATAAGTCTATGTTTGGTCTTGAAGATCATAACCTTATTCTTGTTAGGGTTGATTTTCATAATCTATTTTTGGTATTGAAGATTGTAACCTTAGTCTTGTTAAGGTTCAATGTGATAAGTCTATGTTTGAGATCGAGGATCATAACCCTTGTCATTCTGAGGTTCACTGCCATTAGTTTATGTTTGCAAAAAGTTACAGACGCCATCCAAGGTCCAACTCCCTCTGAAGGCCTTGAGAAGATATTTCGTTCTTTATCTCGGAATTGTGCCTTCAATACTATCAACTTATTTCTATTCACCAAAGTTAGAAATTTATGCAGTGATCTGTGCTATATTAGATGTATTTAGACATGGAAACTCCTTTTCTTTTTTAAATAAAATACTTCCTTTGATTATTAACATACAAATATTTACAAGGAAAGCTATACAAAAGCAATGGGCTGCATTAAACCACCACCACAACCTAAAGGCCTAAAAGACATGTCACATCTTTGTCTCTCCCTCTCTGTGTCTTCTAAAATCAAACAATATCTCACCATTCAAAGGATGGGTGTTAATACATGTAAGTTTATGAAAGAACAATTCGATAGGCAAAATCATACTTGAATAGGAGAAGTTGGAAGACTGTAAGATTAGGTAAATATGGAGAACATCACTAAGAAAGCCTCCTCCATGGGAAATAAGTTTAGTAAAAAAGAAAAGCAATGATTTGTAATTTTCACAAGTCGGAATGATGATTAAATGCAAATGGGCATGCAACAAAATTTCATAGGTAAAGTTTTTCTCTCATATTTTACAAACAATTGGGAGAATGGATGGGGGTATCATCTAATTAGATATTAACAATAAGGAGTTAACCTTAAAGAGAGCCACACATATTTTAAGTAAGAATTAACATTTGTTTGCCTCTCTAAATGAAGTGAGGTTTTGTAGTGAGCTAGGGTAATTTGTCCTAGGTTTTCCCACACACTCACGTTTTATACAGAAATTTTCTCGTAACACTTCATGAGGTAATAGCTTTAATACCAAACATCCACAGTCCACAAATTATAAAATTTAATCAACAATATTCTCCAAACCAAACCGTGACAATGAGATAACTCAATAGATCTATATATAAATAAATAAATAAATATATATATATATATAGCAATTAAACAATATACCATTGTCCTGCCAAACAATTATAGACTAATTGCAATTGCTGTCAAATAATTTAATCGAGTTTGGCACACAATTACCAATTAAAGTCCCAAGTCTGGAGTTCAACAGAGAATTTTAGCGTCTACAACAAAAATAAAAAACAGTCTGTGGTATGAACTCAGTGTTCTTGCTTGCTTCTATTATTCTGTTCCGTGAGCTCACGGCAAGGTTAGGGTTTATTTGTAGTTTAGAACTCACGTGTTTTCCCAGCATCTGGGAAAGAGCTCTGTCTCTCCAATTCCAGGCATCGAGGTCCACCTTTGTCCTTAGCGGGAATCTCAACATCCAAAGTGAGGGTTTTTCTTCTTAAATTTCATTTGTATGGATTTTTAAGATATGCCCTAGTCCTTTCGCATCACCCAGATGGAACCTCGATAGACCATTCTTTTGGAATGTGAATTCTTGGTTAGCCCCATGGAAAACGCAACGTCAACTACAGAATGCACTTACACAGGAGTCCCCCAACTTTAGACTAAACAAATATTGTAACTGAGTTATTACTGAGAGCTGCTAATCTCAGAAGCTCAAGTTTGGTTGCTTTACAGTTGTTTATTCCATAATTGTGTGATTTTGTTCTTTCTTCAATAGTAACTTCCAGTACCACGCAGTTAGTTATTTTCGACTTTCCCCCAAGAGATACTCCTGTATGCACACGATGATCAATTACACAAGGTCATTTTCTTAGATGGAGTCTTTATGCCGGACATAGATCATTTTTCGCCTTAGATAGAGTCCCTTCTACTGAACAACGTCTTGCTATCAGAAAAGATCGATCATCACCGAATCCTACTGCCAAACTAAAGATCAAACATCACAGACTTGCTACACCCAAACAAAGATTTACCATCACAGAACCTCGCTGCCAACAGAAATTATCATCAGGAAAGTTCGCTCCGAAAAATATAGATCAGTCCTCAAAGAACTCTGTGACCTCATATGAGCATTTTATGTGCCCTTAGTTGAGCATTTTCTTTTCCAAAAGCAGAAGTCCACTCCACAAAATTTTGATGCCAAACAAGGATCAAGGCATCATAGAATTCGATGCACAAACAAAGATTGTCACAAGAGAACATGTGCCCACATAGATTTATTATCACAAAGCTTTTTGCCCTTCTAGAGAGTTTCCATGTGACAGAACCTAAGAAGAAAAATAGAAATGTGTTAACTAGGGTGGAATCTTTCACCACCAAAATTGAGAGGAGGAACAGTGCTTTCGCAATCCTAAGAGCATTGGATAATATTATCTACTATACATCTGCATGACTTTCTACAACAACTTAGATTTGTACATTGATTTATCATGATTCGGTGGCTTGCTTCTATCTACATTGTCTCTAAAGGGAATGTAAAAATGGCTAATAAGAAATACAACCACTTGAAGAATGACTGAGAAATTTTGGTGAATGCAACATCTACCGTAGAACATGTGGCCAACGAAAGAAAACATAATCCAAGAGTGTGATTCAATATAAAATCAATTAATGATATCAGAACAACAAACATCAACTCCATTGTTGATATTCTTGGTGTTGTCACAAACATTTTGAGTGTATGCACTGTACGTAGAAAAGACGGCTCTGAAGTTAATAAACATATAGTACAACTTCAAGGCATGTTAGGGTATAACATAGATGCAATATTTTGGGCAGATAATTTTAATGTCGTGTCACACAAAATCTCCTCCCTATGTGCTACAGGAAATAACCCCATCATTGCAATCAAATCTGCGCGTGTTGGAGAATTTAATGGAAAAGACATTGGCACTACAATGAGATCCATTGTTCTTGTAGATCCTAACATTGAAGAGGCCCATACGCTAAAGTCATGGTTTAAAAAAGAAGGTTCGACTGCAAGTTCTACATCTTTGACAACAAGATCTCCTTTTGGCCATCAACAAAAAAAAATAACAATTGTTGACATTTACAATATGAATTCCTTAGAGAAACCAACATTTTTCCAATTAAAGGGCACAATAACAAAAATTAGGATGGATAGTTTTTACTGCATTTCTTGCCCGTCAATCATTGGTGGGAAAAAGTGCATGAAAAAACTTATACCACAAAATATAGGGATGTGGTTCCATCCAAAATGCAATGCTGAAGTAAGTGAATGTGAGTACAGATACTTATTGAAAATCGACTACAAGATCACACTAGTGAATTAGCTTCAACTGTTGCTTTCGAAGACGCGGATCTACAATTCTTGGAAATAATGCCAAAGACTTCTATTTATTATCTTCAGATCCAAAACTGATCAAGGAAATTGTCTCTAAAGCTCTATGAATAGATCATATCTTCACACTATCAATGAAGACAAAAACTTTTAAAGAAGTGCAATGATTGAAATTCGTTATCATCAAAGAAGAAAAGTTGCATTTCACGACAGAATGCAACAACATCCTTCGAGAAACTCAGAACATCTTGATATTGTAGATAAATATTGCAAATCGTATTCCTTGCTTTTGACAATTCCTATTGTCCAATTTTATAAATAAAACTTTACAAGATATATTGTTGCATGCATTCTTATGAAATTTTCTTATATACCATTGAAATAAGTATTCGTCCTCCATTGTATCTAGCATTATATGAGTAGACAAATTCACATTCTTTTTTTCTTTTATCATCTTCTTCCTTTTAAAAAATGACATCACTTGCTATGTTACACATGAAACTATCCACATCTATAAATAAAAAGTACTAATATGTTCTTTCAAACACGTTATTCAAATAAAAAAATTCACATAAAACTATTCAAAACTTACATTTTTTTCCCTTCTTTCGCTTTCGGTTGAATTTTTTACCCTTCTTTCACTTTCATACAATAACATGGTTGTTGTCTCCAAATAACATTCTTCTTTTCCCCTCTCTTGCTTATAGGTACCATAAAGTTTGCAAGTGGCTTGTTCTTCTAATAATGAATGTGCTCAAAGATACAATGCAACAAATAAAGAATGAATAAATGCACATCGTAGTAAGATTTATCAAGCAAAAAAAGACATCAAAGAATGTCAAAAACACAAAAAACATAAGGAAAACCAACATTCCTCGTCTGAAATGGCCCACCCTGAAAATAATCCTCCCTTGCAATTATCAAACTCTTTATCTTCTCAGCAAACCTCTCAAACAAATACATCCATGCCTCATTGCCCTAACCCCTCCTTCGCACAAGCTTTCAACAACGTTTATACTAATCAAGCACATCAAGATTTCCGTGCAAAGATTGATAAACTTCCACTTAAATGCCCATGCTCCATTTGTCTTGAATCATATCCTGGAATACATATCCGCAATTCCAACCACATGCATTGCTGCTCGAGATACATCTCTGAAACAAAGGGTCATCGCTTCTCATTATCAAACAACATGGACCCTCATCCTCAACCATCTATCCTTGCATCTCTTTCACAAATATAAGAAATGATCATTACTGAGGTTAACCCTATACTGCAAGTAACACATGCACATGGTGGCCAATATAAATACAATGGCCACACAATTTGTTTTCCCCAAGACATTACAAAAATTGTAAACATGTTGCCACGACGTGTTGAAAACTTGGACATCCTAATTGTCGCGTGTCATAGTAATGACCATGAGGCTTATGATTTCATTGTGAGTAGACATCAAATTGTCGCTGCATTAGAATACAAATTGGCAAATGACCCATACTATAAGAATGTTCATATTGGTACCAACGCACTGACATCCTTACTAGAAATCCCCACCGATGTCTCCTCATCCCTTCACCATTCCAATACTACAGAAACCATTATCCACCTTTCACTTGAACCACCACATGAGCTCACCGAATATTCCGTAGACCCATCCGCAAACCAAACATCATTATTCGTACCCATCATAACTACTAAAAATACAGAAATCCAAGAAATCCACCATTATTTACATGCTTACAACCACCAATCTGATGCTACAATTGAGTGGCCAACAATTGGTTTATCTCCAGTCAATGAATACAACACAGAAGGTCTACTCTTTATGGCTTTCCCCACCCTTTTTCGAATAGGAGCTGCAATGCCAAATCAGCCAAGAATGAAAGTAGTGCAGTTACATGAATATGCACTTCATCTCATACGTTACTATGATAACAAATTTGGAAAGCACCCATGCTTTCATTATTACATATATAATCTCATGATGCGACATAGAAGTCAAGAAACAAAATCGATTTTTGTGAAAAAGAACATCACATATAACTTCCCAATATCTATTCAAGATCTGAACATCTGATTAGAACAATCTCTAAATGAGAGCAAGTCATGCGATTCGGTACCTCTTTATGTGGAACAAGACAATTTTGGCACAAAGCTAAAAATGAATTAACGAACATCATATCTCATCTCGGTAACCCAACGTTCTTCTTCACATTAACTGCAGCTGGTACAAAATGGCCTGATATTCATGCAATCATGCCCTAATGTCTTCCTTCTGATATTGCAAAAAAACAAAAGTGGAGAAATGATAACATTATCTCTAACCCACATTTTGACATGACTATATATGCACCATAGATTCACAGCATTTCATGAGATTATCTTAGAGAAACACTTGAATACAAAATATTACTGGTATAGGTACGCATTCTCCCTTATTTTTTTCCAAAAACTCGAAACAACATTCCTCACCTATTGCAAAATTATCTTACAAAAACACATACTTGATAGGTATGAATGGCAACATAGGGGATCTGCGCACATCCATGGTTTCCTTCGGATAGAAAATGCGCGTGATATGGAAAGGCTAAACTAGGAAGACATAGAAGTAGTTCATATTACAAGGCAGTTCTTTGACAAATATATTTCCGCTTGGAACCCTCGTACTCCTTTGAATTCAAACAAACAAATTACTTGGACAAATCCTAAATACCCTTGTCTATTTCCCACACAGCAAATCTTCAGAACCAATCCTTTCAGTGACTATGAACAACTCGTCAATTGTGTTGAATGTCACACAAAATTCTCAGAAAGCACATCCCTAACAAAAAATGGATCCTCACTCTAATGTCGTTATAAAGTACCATGGGAATTACATCCAAAATCGGCCTTATTCATTGATTCCAATGACCAAAATACATACACCCCTCCTCACAACGACAATCGACTCAATAACCATAACCCTACCATCCTATCTATTTGGCGTGCACATGTTGATTGCCAACCAGTACTTTCCATACACAGTGTAGAAAATTATATCGCCAAATATGCATCCAAAGAAGAAAAAAAATCTGAAAGCTTCTACCACATGCTACGTAGAATTGTCCTGGCTTCAGCCATTGTTGACCCAACAACATCCGCATTTCGAAAATTTCTTGCAAAAACCCTTGTTGATCGTGACATTGGAGCAGAGGAAACGTACCATATGTTGCAAAAATTACCATTAACATTATGTAGTCGACCATTCATTTCTTTAAATGTAAACCAAAAAATTCTTATGCGCCATCCACAAACGAACACCACCTCCACTACATCTCCACACATCATAGATACATATATCCAGCGCCCTTCTACCCTAGAATCCACATCACCAATAGAATTGGAAAGATCCTGGTCATATGATCCTCGTCGCAAAACAAACAAATGGAAACAAAGACCTACAAAAGCAATTGTTCATGTCATACCATGTTACTCCTCCATCGCAAATTGGCAAAAATTTCGTCCATTCTACAAACCTTGGCATTAACACCGTACACTATCTGATATTGAAACTGTCACAAATGATACCTCAACTATTCATGAAACCAATCCTCCAGACACCATGGAAATAAATGAATGGGAATTACTTTCCCAATTACACCCTGCAAATGAGCTTCTCATAAATGACCTCGACATGCTTGGTCTTTGTGGCTTTGATGACACCCATAACTAGAATCATACCACTATCCCATTGAATCTAAAAAATAATGGCATACAATTCATTGAAAATAGCTGCTCCATCCACCGCATTCTTCAAAAAGATCAAAATATCCTGGCGACCCTTACTACATTATCTTTAATGCAAAGAAAAGCTCTAAATATTATTTCTAATCATTTTGCTAAGAAGTATTATTTACCCGCTCTGAGAATGATAATACAAGGCACAGCTAGTACAGGAAAATCCCTCCTTATTAATTGCATCAAGGATATGCTCATAAGCCTTGCAAGCATAGAACCTTCACCGATCATGCTCCTCGCCCCTACGGGGGTTCCTACCTTCAACATACAAGCATCAACAATCCATTTTGCTATGCACCTTCCTATAAGGGATCTTATGCCCTTAGAAGGTAATGCTCTTGCAAAATTCCAAGAAGAACTCAGGCATATAAGATACAGACTAATCGATGAAATGAGCTTCATTGGGCCAAAGCTTCTCAACCATATTGATGAACGTCCTCGGGAGGCATTTCCACACCAAAGAAACACTCCTTTCGGTGGTTGTTCCATTATATTGTTTGGTGATCTCGGTCAGCTACCATCTGTCAAAGACCTACCTCTATATGCAGGGACGAGCCACGATAGTGTACTCTGGAAAACCTTCAACACAGTCATCACATTAGACACAATATTTTGTCAAGAAGGTGACAACATTGCACAGGTTACTTTCAGGAACATTCTTCAGAACACTAGAAATGCAAATCCAACAATCGATGAATATAACGTACTCATGTTGCACACGGATTCCTTTTTATCAGAAGAAGAAATATGTTCATTCCATGATTCCATGCATCTATCTCCAACAAATTCTCAAACAATGGTACATAATAAGCAAATGATGAAATCTCTAAACACTCCTATAGCAACTTGAGCGAACTGTATTACTATGCAATGGAAAAAAAGTTATGTTGACTTCCAACCTTTGGGTTTTAGCTGGACTTGTTAATGGTTCCCTCACAGAAATTGTAACCATGTTTTACAAAGAATCAACTACACCACCAAAAATTCCAACATTTGTTGTCGTAGATTTTCCCAAATACATTGGGCCTCCTTGGGATCAAAGAAACCCCACTCACTTTCCTATTCCAGCAGTAAAAAGAAATGGATGTGCACAAATTCCACTGAAGATGGCTTGGGCTTTAACCATACATAAATCTCAAGGTATGACACTTCCAAAAGAAACAATTGACATTGGAAAAATAGAACATCAAGGTCCCACATTCATAGCTATTTCAATATTACCTTCTCTACAAGATCTCTGAATTAGCCCCGCATTCAGTTGCAATTGTTACAGTAAAATGAAGGACAACAAAAAAATTGCTCACAAAAAACACGCAGAAGAAATTCTTCGTTCAATGTCACCTCAAGATAATATGCTCCAACCCATACTTTAACATCACAAGCATGTTTCCTCCATTTATTTACCTCATTCGATTTCATAACATACTTTTCATATCTCTCAACAACAACCAACTTTAATCAATATTAATAATTAAGAAAATATTAGAATGTCTTTATATTATCTATACATCTCATTGTAACATTTTTTTTCTTTTGCTGCAGGACACATGGACTCAGAAATAGCATACCTAAGCAACTACAAGTAGAGTGGCAAGCAAAAAATATGCATCTCCAACTACGCATTAACCTCCAATGGTGTCCAATATGCTGTTATTCACCATGCATCTTCCACTAACAATATATAAATCCTCATAGTAAAGGTAACCTCATTTCCATTCTTTCAAGATTCATTTTAACACAACTCACCTGCAAAGTATTACTAATAAATTTCCGCAGCTGATGTAAATATTACTAATTCTAAAAAAATATACATTTTGCAGGTCCATTACTGCTTCTTCAGGTCTTCGATGCCTCCAACATGTTTTCATACAACTTGAAATATGGAATGACATGTACAATGTTCTTTAGAATATTATATTCCTTCTCGAACCTCTTCTGTTACAATTCACTGATTGTATTTTCCATTTCAAACTTAAAAAAGGATGTTTCAAGATCAATACCATTTTGATAGTTTATGTCCTCACAACCAATTCATTGTCAATGGGTTTTAACATATTTTGTTGACAAAATGAATTGATTTTAATGAATATAATACATGTTGTCAATATATCATCATATTAATTTAATTTCCCATTTGAATAATGATTCTTAAATAACCCTATCCAAATCAATATGGATACCGGGTTGTTGTTCGCATGGATTCATTAATTTATCTTCACCTTTAACTCCACAATTGATGCGGGAGCACCCAGTAAGAAAGCAAGCAAAAGTGGACGAGAGGATCAGAACAGAGGAAACCCTGTTTTAAAGGAGAAAATCAGATTTAAAGTGGATTTAAAGCAATTGTTAACAGCCATGCATTCTTTTGGAGAGCTTTCGTTGGAGGAAAGCAGGGGAGGATAGGATCGATCCTTCCTAAGACTTCCTATATCAATGTAATGCGATAGGGGTGTAAGAGATATCTGTGTTGTAGGGAAAATTGTGCTGTGAGGAGATTTGTGAGTGAGCAAGATGTAGACGAGTGTGAGCTCGTTTTTAAGACTGAAATGCCTTAATTTTGTAATCGTTTGTGTAATATATATAAACCTGGGTTTAGTGTATGTTGTGTGCCTTTATTGGCATTTTATAATTAAGTAAATTTTGTGTTGCGAGCTTGATTGGTCATCAATCACTTCAGGATCGATGATGATTCAAATTTCATGTTTTCTGTTATATCATGTTTTTGTTTATGTGATTGTTTAGACAACCTCCAGTGCAGAGAAGATCCGTTTTGAGCAGGTTGAACATGATTGGCATATCAGTAGGAGCCATCGATTTGGAATCGCCATTTCGCTAATTGAAAAATCCCTGGATAACTCGATGCTGGACGAATGTCTCCAGAGGTGATGGACAATAAGAAAACATTTTAAAGTTTCATAGCCATATAACGACTCTGCCAAAAAAATTTGCTACTCGGAAACCTTGATATTATTGTTTAATTCGCAGGGTGATGGATTTTAGTGACGATGTAGGCAGGAGGGAAATCACAATGGCAGTGGCATTGAAGATTTCCACGTGCAGCAAAAAGAAGAGCAATCTCTAGCAATGTTTTAAGAGTCGAGCTTCGTGGAATTTTCAAGTATCAAGCAATCCAATGGAGATTTGGAGAAGTTTCACGTTTATGATTTTACTGTATTTTTTGGCATTTATTGCATTTCAATGTAAGGTGGATGCAAGCACAAGAGTTAGCTATGATGGCAGAGCTTTACTCATCAATGGGTAGCGCAAGGTCTTAATCTCGGGATCTATACATTACCCAAGAAGCACTCGAGAATGTGGCCGGTTCTTATTTCCAAGTCTAATGATGGGCAATCGATGTTATTGAGATCTATGTCTTTTGGAAGGCATTCGAGAGTTATGGAGCTAGGTTAGCCCAATGGCTTTGCTTGATGAACTATTGTATCCTATCGCTATTCTGATAGGCGATTTGAAAAATGAGGATATTCATTTGTTGCACGCGCCTTAGGGAAGAGAGAAATCGGAAGGAATTAATCCCATTCCTTAGTGAGCACAATGATGATGGATGATTAAGGGACAATTGACAATTAAAGGGATCCACGTTTTAGAAATTAAAAGCATTAAAGTTATTTAAAACACTTCCGATTAAGCTTGTGGGCCATAACCCACATGCCGAGGATCAATATTTTTAAAGAAAATGGGATTTTGGGAAACCCCCAAATTCTCATTTTCATCAGGTGGTATCAGAGCAGTAAGATTCTGCGGAAGGAGGTAGCAGCAGAGGAAGGTGAGAAGATTGCAATAGCCTACAGCGGTTACCAAAAGACCAAGTCGAGAGGAGAGCTTGGTGAGGTAAGAGGCAGTGAGGAGGACTTGTTGTTGTAGAGGTTGATTGCAGCTCACAAGTTGAAGGTATTACGAAGAAGAGAAGCATATGACGAGGAGATCATAAATTTTTGTGCCTCGGGAGTCTCATGCGGGAGCACCCAGTAACAAAGTAAGCAAAAGTGGACTAGAGGATCGGAACAAAGGAAAGTGTGTTTTAAAGCAGAAAAGTAGATTTAATGTGGATTTAAAGCAGTTTTTAACAGCCATGCATGCTTTTGGAGAGCTTTCGTTGGAGGAAAGCAGGGGAGGATAGGATCGATCCTTCCTAAGAATTCCTATATCAATGTAATGCGATAGGGGTGTAAGAGATATCTGTGTTGTAGGGAAAATTGTGCTGTGAGGATATTTGTGAGTGAGCAAGATGTAGACGAGCTTGAGCTCGTTTTTAAGGCTGAAATGCCTTAATTTTGTAACTGTTTGTGTAATATATATAAACATGGGTTTAGTGTATGTTGTGTGCCTTTATGGGCATTTTATAATTAAGTAAATTCTGTGTTCCGAGCTTGATCGGTCATCGATCACTTCAGGATCAATGATGATTCAAATTTCATGTTTTCTGTTATATCATGTTTCTGTTTAAGTGATTGTTTAGACAGCCTGGAGTGCAGAGAAGATCCGGTTTGAGCAGGTTGAACATGATTGGCATATCAGTAGGAGCAGTCCATTTGGAATCACCATTTCGCTAATCAAAAAATCCCTGGATAACTCGGTGCTGGACGAATTTCTTCAGAGGTGATGGACAATAAGAAAACATTTTAAAGTTTCACGGCCATATAACGACTCTTCCAAACAAATTTGCTACTGGGAAACCTCGCGCTTACTATTTCATGCACATGGTGATGGATTTCAGGGACGATGTAGGCATGAGGGAAATCGCAATGGCGGTGGCACTCAAGATTTCCACGTGCAGCGAAAAGAAGAGCAATCTCTAGCAATGTTTTAAGAGTCGAGCTTCGTGGAAGTTTCAAGTACCGAGCAATCCAATGGAGATTTGGAGAAGTTTCACGTTTGTGATTTTAGTGTATTTTTTGGCATTTCTTGCATTTCAATGTAAGGTGGATGCAAGCACAAGCGAAAGCTATGATGGAAGAGCTTTACTCATCAATGGACATCGCATGGTCTTAATCTCTGGATCCATACATTACCCAAGAAGCACTCCAGAGACATGGCCGAATCTTATTTCCAAGTCTAAGGATGGGGAAATCGATGTTATTGAGATCTATGTCTTTTGGAAGGCATTCGAGAGTTATGGAGCTAGGTTAGCCCAATGGCTTTGCTCGATGTACTACTGTATCCTATCGTTATTCTCATAGGTGAACTGAAAAATGAGGATATTCATTTGTTGCAGGTGCCTTAGGGAAGAGAGAAATCTGAAGGAAGTAATCCCATTCCTTAGTGAGCACAATGATGATGGATGATTAAGGGATGATTGACAATTAAAGGGATCCACGGTTTAGAAATTAAAAGCGTTAAAGTTATTTAAAACGCTTCAGGTTAGGCTTGTGGGCCATAACAGAGAGGCCCAGGATTAGGATTTTTAAGGAAAATGGGATTTTGGGCAACCCCCAAATTCTCATTTTCATCAACAATTTTTACCAACTACAAACAAAGATCTCTAAACAAGTTCAATGCATATTTATGGCTACTTGCATTTCGTTTCATCTGTTTTCTGCATGGCTTCCTCAAATTAAAACTCGAAATCATGGACCCTTCCTTTCAAAAAAGCCCACAAAATCCCATTCACATTTCAATATTCTTCCACACACTATGCCTTACAACTTTTCCTTTCCAACATTAGGTGCAAATGCTAGTTAAGCTTATTTTTAATGAGCATACACAATTCAAACTTGCTTCTTTGGAAACTAATAGTGTATAGATTAGGTGAGAACAAACTCTAATTTTATGTCAAACAGGTATATCCCACATTCATCATGGAGTAAATACCATTTAAAACATTTATTATATAACAAGGTGGAATTACAGTATCCCACATGTATTATGGTGATATAGTTTTTAGATATGGTTGGTATATAAAAAAGTTTGGGAAATACCATGAGAAACACATCACCTTTTATTTCAAAGTTGCTTCTTTATAAAGAAGTTATGTATGAGGGAGGTGTACATGTTTGATTTACATTGAAAATATGGTCATGTTTATGAGTTGGTTACTAACATCTAACAGCTTATACGCTATATTCCTTCATTTATTAGAATTTGACGTTACAATCTAACAGCTTATATTTGAACTTGACTTGTTATTTCTATAGGTTACTTCTATATTAAAAAAAACAAATTAGCAATACTTTCTATTGGAACATTGAAAAAATAGGATTGAATAAAAGTTTTCTTGAGAAGATATGAAGATATATAATATTCCAAGACACTTAGAAAAAAATTATAGAAAGAACCTTGTTCAGTCGAATAATATGGGGTTTCATTAATTTCAGGCACTCCACAAATTTTTCTAGTAGCCAGTGTTTTGTTGTAGAAATTTACACCAACATTTTGTTTTATTGCTAGATACCTTTATAGAAAATAGCAATTGGGGTGAGGATCTTGTTTTATTTTTGGATATTACTATAGCAACTAGGGTGAAACTCTTATTTTATTTCATGAAAGGAATCTCTATGGTAACGAGGTCAAAAATCATAGCAACTAGCAAAGAGTGTAAGGGTTTCTTTTTATTTTATGGCAATCAATGTGAGAAATCTCTTATGGAAACAAGAGTAAGTGTTTTTTTCTATTTTTTTGTATAACTGTTTCCACACTCTAGAAATATAGACTAAGGGATTTGTTCAAAAACATAGAACAAGTATAGACCAAGGGTCTTTTTTCATTCTTTCCACTGTTGTTCATGGAATTTGTATGTCATAATCACTCATAGTGCATCTTCTTGATTTTATGTTTTTTCAATAAGTTATTTTCTACCAATATATAATATTGACTGATTGGATACTTCCACAATTTTTCATAATGTTAGTTATTTCAGGAATCATACTGTGTAAAATGCTTGATCCATCCAACATTTTGGATGGTGACTCCATCCATCATCACCCACTAGAGAGAGCCTTATGATGGATGGAGTCACCATCCTAAAAGTGTGAGAGATCACACATATTACATGGATAACAAATTTTACAAATCACAATTTTTTCTCACTAACAATATATAATATACCAAGTTACTAATTGTTAACATATGCATATTATTCAAGCATGTCATAATAATAATAAAAAAAAAGAAATACAATGCACTATTCAACCCCTTTCTAAATTCCATGCTTTTGAATTGTTTTTATGTTTCAGTATGTTGACATTTGTAGGAGAAATGTGTCATGTCAACCTGAGATGAGAATGTCACCCCATTTTTGTGTATCATGTGTCAAGTTAAACTTTGTTTGAAAAATTTTCTCTTATTTTAGATCCACTTTAAGTTTCTCTAGTAGTAAAGATATTATAAATGTCTAAATTCTAGTTCATTATCCACTCATAGACCACTCCACATATTTCTCATCCTCATATATGAAGTCCCATATTCCGTAGGCTACAAGGCTAGTTCATTAGTTAGGCATCCTTTCCTAAAGCTTCAAGAATACATCTAGTCTAAAATGGTACTATATCCTAAATATTGTGGCTTACCAATCATATCTTCCATCAGGTTAATACATAGAGATAGTGAGGCACATGCACTAGTCATACCAAAGGCCCATTCTTGTATGGACTATGGTTACAACAATTTTCCTAATTGTAATTGTCATTGCTTTATCCATTGTAGCTGAACCAATTGAAGTTACTATGCTCCCTTGGGTCATGCATTATGCCTATACTTATTGACCTTATACGAATAGTTAAAGGGGCATTAACTTGTCTATCCAAATGTTCCACTTTCTAGCTAATATTTGTGATTTCTTAAGTTATCATAATTCATGAATTATTATTTATTTGGCATGAATATAATTGATTTTAGGAAATTTGATTAAAATTTATGTTTTGGTTCTTATCATTCTTACTAAGAAGAATTTTAGAAAAATTTGTCTTAGAGAGAAAGGCCCAACACCCTCTTACACTTTTCAGAACCTTACCAAGGAATTTTATTAACAAAATTCAGCATCCCAAGAACATACTAAAATTATACCTAACATAATACTTTAGATTTGGCTACTTTTTACATTAAACTAGATAATAGATTATCCCTCTTTAATGAAATGACATCGAATTTATCCTGAGCTGTTGACCTTCTGTGAGCCTTCTCATGGAAGACACCATGACATGAATTTGACGAAAATATGATATGACATTTGTGTGGCCACTGGTACAAATATGACATTCAGTGAAAATATGACGTGAAATTTGTGTAGTCGCTGGTACAAGCGAGGTCGAAAACTGTCCGTGAAAATTCTGAGAATGTTTGCGGTTGGAGAGAAACATAGCAACTTAGGTTGCTTCCCTACAAATTTGGTTCCACATTTTGTAATACATCCTCAAATTTAACAATATTCATCGTAGAGATTTCAACATGGTTATGCTTCAAAGCATTAGAAAAACAAACAAACTAAAATGCTAACATTATGTAATATACACTTATATTTAACAATATTCATTGTAGAGATTTCAACATGGATATGCTTCAAAGCAATAACAGAAAAAAAAAACTAACATGCTATATTGGAAGCAACAATATAAGGAAGGGAAAAAAAATTTCATTTCATTGCCTTATTTTGTCGAATTCAACTTTTGCTACAAATTACTATTGATTTTTGTCTTCTCAAAAATAACTATAATTGTGAAATTGACCATGGTTATTTTTAAAAGCACGAAAAAGATTACTAATCTTTTCACATGGAATAGAATTGAGTATGTAATATATTGACTCACTTTGACTAAATAATAAAATGTTTATTGGCAAAATATGCCTAGCTTTAGGACTTTGCAATCAATAATATGACATCATTCATAACTATATGTTAATATAAAATGGAAGAAACTTTCAATGGGTTGTCTAAATTTGTACTTTTTACAACTACATTGATAAAGCATAGTCACTGATTCTTTTAACATATAGCATAGTGATTAGATAAGAGGCCTTCACCACAATTTCTTTGTGTAAATACCCAATAGAAATTACTAGAAATGCACATTGGAAATGGGAGTTGGAGCTGTCTCATCTAGTAGAAAAGGTATAAATTCTTCTAGTAAATCTTGGTGATCATAAGATAGTATTTCCACCTATCTCATTTGGTAGTAAAAGTGCAAATTCTTCTAATAAATCTCTCATCTAGTAGAAAAAGTATAAATTCTTCTAGTAAATCTTAATGATCATAAAATAGTGTTTCAGCCTATCTAGTTTGGTCGAAAAAGCTTAAATTCTTCTAATAAATATTGATGATCATAAAATAGTGTTTCCACCTACAAATAGAATTAAATTCCTTATAGAATAACATAGCTTAAAAGAATTAGAAGAAATTAACATTTATGTCCTCATATTTGCAAAACACTAGAAAGTACCTCTTTGTATACTTCATATATTGATTTGTTCCCAGATTTACACATGTTTAGTATATTTAAAAAGTTCAAGTATACTTGTTCATCTCCTTAAAACCTTGTCTGAAAACAATAAACCAAAGCAAGAATGTCAAAACAATAATATTATAACAAATACTCATATACGAGTTCAACATTTCAAAAACACATCTAGTTACAATAAATTGGGTTGCAAATATAAAATAGCTTTCAAATATCAAAGAACTAATACATCCTCATCATTTTATTAACATAATTGCTCATCTACATTACCTTGATCTTATTAACATAATTGGTTACTCCGCGAAAGTCAACTTGCCCTAAAGGAAATATAATTTCATAACCTTTAGGCAGAAAGATATTAAAACCCAAAATAAGGGAATTATGGCCTTTAAATAATTTTTTTACTAGTTACAACATAAACCTACCAAAGAAAATAACAAGTATTGATGGATAATGCCAATGTTTATATAAAAGAAGTACAGACCTTTGTACTTTGAAAGCTTTCATGACCTCAATGAAGTCATCATATTTCTCTTTATTATCCTTGAAAGTCTCTTTTACTTCCTTGAGATATGCCAATGTACCCGGCACTCCCTACCTCTATTAGTTTATTCATAAGCAAAAAAAATGTCAGAACATAAGCAGGTTACCCATCATCCCTTTTGTATAAATATGTAAACAAATGCACTTAGAAAGACTAACTAAGAATGAACGTAACTGGCTAGAAAGACAAACCGCATCATATTTTGGATATCTGAAGAGACAGACAAACCACACCTATATTGACAAAATACTTGAAATCTGTCCATTTGAAATCACTAACTCCAAAAGGTTTAATAAGTCCATATGAACAATAATATATCATATGAAATGGTTGTTAGGAAGGAAAGAATTTTTTTTTATGAACAATAATATACCCTATGGAATGGTTATTAGGAAAGAAAGAAATTCAACCTACAACTCTCCTCTTGGTTCCACTTGCACGAAATTTTAATCAATGAGGTGAAAGCTATCATGGACATATATTTTCAATAAAGAGACATGTAAAACAATATTCACTTTCATATGGCTTGCTAGCAAAAGGAGGTAGGCCACCAAGGCAACTCCATTTAATATCTCTAATTTTGGACAAAATCTTGGCACCAACTTAGCACAAGTTCCTAATCTAAATGCACTCTTTTTTTTTTTTACTTGCATGTATACATGCTCTCCCACTTTTTATTCTTTATACATTATCTTCTTATTTGCATATCCTTTCTAGCTATCCTAGGGATGTTTGACAATTGATCTTGTCTGAAACTTTGCTGGCACTTGAAATGTTTGCATTTGATGTCACCCATACTAGCATTGAGATGGATGCAACAAATATCAGCACTTAAGCCATAATATGAGGACTATGACCGAAAATGCACATGGAGGACCCCATGGGATTGCTAAGCCTACTTTGAAGAGCCAGAACGTTGTTAATTGTGTGCAAATTGAATGTGCTAGGAAGTAATGGAAAAGAGACATCAGCCAAATATCTCATCCTCTCACCATCTCTTAATTGCCAATGATAACATCGTAGACCCCAACTGACATATAATCCCTCTAAGAGGAGCTTGAAATAATTTCTTTATCGAGTTTGAAGCAGTGTCAAGATAAAAGTGTTGGGCTTGGGAGCTCTAACCTTAGTGCCAAGCCTTTTTCATTTCTGGTAGAAATGATGCCAGTGGTGGAGATGCATTAAGAGAGTAACTTGGCCCGTGAATGGGTTAAAATTAAGGGGCGTTGCACCTAAAGGCCTATACCTTAAAACATCTAAGGTGAGCTAAAGGGCGAAATCCACATAATTGATAGTGGTGCTAATGGAAAGCCTTTAGGATTTAGATAAATGACTTGACATATGGGAATTAAGAATGGAAGTAAATACAACTTCTCAGAGCACTCATTCAAGGTAGTGAAGGACCAAGATGCACATGAGCAATTTAATGTAGCCCATTGTGAAACACTGTTGGTCACCTGTGAGCTTCATTGAAGGCTATCATAAGTTAAATGAAAATGAGTGTTTGTGGTATTATTCTCCTATTCTCCCATATGCCCCTTGAAGAGAAAAAAGGAAGAACCATGTTGTGAGTACATGTAGTTATTTATGGGGGAGCTATTTGATTCAATAGCTAGAATCTGACTTAATTCTCTACATATAAAACAATCCACAACCCTTTCTTTGCATTAACTCTTCTCCCATGTCTGACTATAGTATGGCAAGCCATGCATTGCTGGTGCTACAGAGGAACAACAATGTGCTGAGTAATTAAACAAAGTGAAAGTAGAATTTGTGTGATTTTAATTGTTCAGCATTGTGAGTGTGTAAGAGAGATAGAGTGAAGAATATGGTGCTAAGTAGAGGTACTTGAGCAACAAGGATCATGCTTCAACGAGCTGAATGAAAGGACTTGGTACTGCATTATACAATATTTATGTTTTTGTCTAACGTATTATCCTCTATTTTCAATTTGAAAATTGTATGAAAGGAATAACAATGGCTAGAGAAGGTAGTTTCCTGCATTCATAAGAGGCTGGTGCCTCTTGGAAAGTTGTTTCTTTCTATTTGAAGGATATTGGGGCCTCGTGTGGATGGGTGCTCACAAAAAATTCATGCAATTAAGTGGGTGCTTAAATTACGTCATAATAAAAAACATATTAGTGGCTTTCTCACACTCATTTTTACATCAAAATACCTCTGTCATTTTGTGTGTATGTTGTTCAGTTCACGTATTTGAATGTCTTATATTTCAATTCATGTTTATTGTAGTATGAATTCTCTCTCAAATAACTAACAATAGTGAAAATAATTGAATGTTTCCAATTAACGTTGTATGAATGCAACTATTAATGATTCACCCCTCCTCTCATTAATTCCTTATTACAACAATTGTTATTAGAGAAACATTCCTTCACGAACTTTCTAACCACTCAAAGGTAGATTCATGAAGAATATGTCTAGGCAAGAGAGTCAAGGTACCTACCGAAGCAAGATACCACTCTTTCATGGTACAAACTATGCCTTATTGAAAGTTGTCTTGGAATCTTATCTTATGTCCCTAAGAGTAGATGTTTACAATTCTATTCTAGTAGATTATGATGTCCCTAATGTCCCTAGCACTAACATTGATGGTAAAAACCTATATGGAAATATTGATAAAACGAAGACTTTCATTCTCTTTGTGCTAGTGAGTCTTAAGTCATAAAAATTATGTACTCGAAGTCTGCTAATGAAGTATGGGTCAATCTCAATCAAAGTCATGAAGGAGATGATAGAGTTAGAAAGGAAAAACATCAAACCTTAAAGATGAGTTTTGAAATATTAAAAATACATACAGAAGAAAGCGTGGAAGAATAATTTCTCAGAATTGATGAAGTAACCAATATGATTAGAGGAGTGTGTGAAGTTTTGAAAAAACATATCATTGTTCAAAAGGTCTTGAGATCTCCACTGTTGGGACTCGCAATTGATCAGTTTTTGACCCTATCTTTTGCCGTATATTTACCCTTTTTGTAGTAATAAGCAAAAGCCTTTATTTCATAAGGATATATTAACCCCAAGGTATGGAGTGACCTTCCGCAAATCTATGTTTAATTGTTTATTTCATATTCGTAAGTATCTTTTCACTTATCTATGGAAATGCTGACTAGAATCATTAAACAACTGTCATAAGCTTGCAGGAGTATAGTAAATAGTTGTTGCAACACGAAAAGCAGCAACTACGCAGTTGCTGCAACACGAGTAACAGCAACTGCGCATCTGCCACAATATCAGCAACAGTAATTATCCAAAGCAGCTATTTTGTAGCCACGAACAACAGATGGCAGCTGTCCAAAAGATGATGACGTGGCATAATCAAGCGGAAGAATAGAGAAGGAGCATACAGTCAGCATGAACAGCATGGGGAAACAACGAAGGAAATAGCAATCCCAAGAAGACAATCAGTTATTCACCGTGTACAGCCGAAGCTCCAGAAAAGGATGTATTATCATGTGGTTGTAACAGCATTCTAATTTGCTTATTTTTAAACACACAGTATTAACTGAAAAGCTGTAATATTCTATTGTAAGTAGATGTCTCCTCTATAAAGAGGAGACATCTACATGAAATGGAGCCAGTCAGTCAGTCTGTAATCAAGGTTTTGAAGAACATCAGCAAGACTGAGTTCAATTGTACTTAATTTTTGGCAGATCAATATAAACTGGTTCTGAGCATTTAAATCCGTCTCCTTCTTTTCGGGGAATCTTGTGAGAAGGACTAGGCCCACCTTCCTCACAAGATTCACCCATTTGTTTTCTTGTTGATCTCGTAGATGTATGGTAAGTTCTTCTCAGCATTCTATGTGGATTTAACAGTATCGCCTCTGGCATTCCTTGCTTTACAGTTACTCTGTTTCATTGCTTTTTGAGTTTGTTTCTCACCGGTGAATGAGAGTGCTGTGTGCATTAGCACTTCTGATAACA